>CAEFZX010027660.1:0-98380 GCA_903066825.1 Alfaro cultratus | reverse complement strand
AGCAGAATGTGCCTGCATGCATGTTCAATACAAAAATATTTAAAAAGTCAGAATAATCGCAGCCATAGCAATATTAAATAATAATTAATTCAATAAAAATATTTTTATTCTGATGCATCATATTAAAACATAAATAAGCTGATGAAACCCAGGGAAGAAAGGATCTAAAACATACCAAATTATGTTGTCACAGAAGTGATTTTGGTTTGGTTGATTGAGTAAATGCAGTTGTGTTAATGGGGAGAAGGTGGACATACACATTTTAAAATCAATTACACTCTAAATCTGGATAAGATTGTTAAAGAGTACAATAAATTAAAGAGGAAAAAAAATGACATTGAATAAAACTGAATATGCATACATTCAAATCACTGATTAACCTATGATGACAATGAAAAAAGGTAGCATTGAATATAAATTGAATTATTTTAAGCTTAAAAAGTGCAACAATACTAGAAATAAAATACTTTTTTTTTTTTTCCTCCGAGGATTTTGTTGACTCTAGTGGCCTGTATTTATAGGCTGACAGGAAAAGAGGGGACAGGAGTCGAACCCGCGACATTATATATATATTTTGAATAAAGCAGAAATTAGATAAACGTAAGGGACCATTAGCCAAAGTTTGGACATTTTATGACTATATTATCTAGTAGCAGTTTTTTACAAATTTGCACAGATTACTTTGCATGTGTTTGAGTTTAGAAAGAAACTAGGCATTACCACTGGTGAGACCTCAAAGTGAACCAGACAGCAATAGCCAGTAAAGATCTGATCTGCACATGCCTTAAAAAGACATTTGTGACATGATCTGATGCACATATTTTCTTTGCTACAAACCCCATATGTAAAGTGCTTGTCTGTTTCTTTGCTGAATGAGCTGCAGTGGATATGAATTGGACTCTTCTTCCATTGCACATGTGACCTGCAGCTCAAAAGCACTGCTCCTGAACACCTACTGTGCTACTCGTGTTACACCTTCTGTGCAGTCGTGGTATAACCCTGAAAACCTCTCAAGTTCTGTTTTCTGTTTGTGTTCTTCCAGGGTCTGAATGGGCCTGTCGTTCATCTCAACGCAGGTGTGTGTGCAGGCTCGTGTGCAGCACTGCTCAGGCCCGTCTCCAGAAGGAAAGATAAAAATCTGTTGCTTTCCCCAATCCCTCTTTGGGTCTCTGAATTTGTGAAAACATGCAGGCAAAGTATGTTTAATGGTTGGAAAATTCTTCTCAGAAAATACACAAGAGGGGAAAAAATTAAAATAAGAAAAGTGAGATGTTGCAAATGGCCTAACCTAAATTTGTCTTAAGCTCTGTGAGCATTTCACTAGTTGAAGCCTGGCATGTTAATTTAGCTTGTCTAAATATGACCAACTACGTTAATATTCTAAAATACCTAACACCTATTATTCTAAATAGAAAACAGGTTTTTCCTCCACTTCAGACTCTCCCCCTCCCCAGTCCTGACATACTGCAGTAATTTTAACTTCATTTTGTAATGTATGACCTGCTGCATAGTCTCGGAGAACTACATTCACACCCCAGGCAGACCTCTTGTAAATAATCCGGTAATTCACACGGGGACAAAGCTGCACATTGCTGCAGTTTTTCTTTGAACAGTTTTTGGAGAACTGTATTACAATTCTGCCGTCACAGTCTGACTCAGTTGGTAAAGTCATAAAAATTATGTTGTCCACAAGTTTTACAAACATACAAAAGGATCCTAATGGCACTGTTGCCCTAAGAAAGCTGCTTCTGAAGGCAAAACAGACAGACCACAGCATATTAGAGTTTTCTCAGAGTTCCTTCTGTGTAAAGTCTGTGCACTCTCATTTGTAGGCCTGCATGTGTGGACCAGAAGTGTACTCGTAGTTTTGTTTTGTTTTTTTGCCAAGGGTGGCATGGACTGGGGGAGGGAAAACACCAGAAGGTAAAAATAATGGTTTCTCTTGTGCTTTTCTGCCTTTTTGCATCTCTAGCAAAAAGTGATTCTAGTGTTTCTCCAGTGAGCCCCTTTAAGAATACGGTTAGTTTATAATCTCTCTTTCTCACTCTCTATCCTAACACCATTATTACTACCGTGTTTCACTACAGGAATGATGTATTCAGAAAAAAAGCACATTTAGGGCAAAAAGGTTAATTTTGGTCTCATCTGACCATGTGAGACAAATGCTTCCTGTTATAGGTTTTATTTTCTTCAGAATAGACTTTGTGGGGGGAGTAGGTATCTGTTTTGCTCAGGGCTCCATTCATGCAAGAAACGCCACTGTGTGTGCTTGTGTGTGTGTCCAGGCCCATCTGGCTTTGATTATGGCCTGCACGATAAAATGGAAGACAGCTGAAGGCAGAGCTGGAGCTGCTTAGCTGCTGCCGACAAATGAAGAGAGACCAGGAAGATTTTTATCAAACACACATGATTGTTGGAGAGGGGGGTTGCCATTTATTTTCCCCTGGATGGCAGCTTACACACTGGAAGAAAAATGCAAACCAATAGGAGAGCACGTCAGCATGTTCATTTCAAAGTAATCAGGCTTACAAAACAAAGCTATGGGAAAACAATGGAATAAACAAGACAGGGAAGAGTGAAGCCCAGAGAATGCCTCCAAAGGAAAAACACGAGGAGGCAATAAAACAGCAGTAAAACTCAAACAAAATGCTATCTTTGACTTTTCCCACTGTGGTCTTTAGCCAGTAATATGTCATGCTTTCATTGTGCTTCTAATCTGATAAAGTTTTATGGTTCCTCCTGCTATTAGTGTCATCCATTGTCATTTGAGGTGACAGGAATGGCAGCTTGTGGCGCTGACCTCTAACGGCGCTCACATTCCCTCGTGGACGGCGGATTGAGTTAAAAGGAGCGCCTTTTTACTGACATCAGAATTTATCTAAAGAGGAGGAGGATGGGTGATCAGTGAATCCTGCTGGAGATGAAGGAGCGAGGGGCTGATGTTGTTCCACCACATTTCGTCTCCCCCATGAGGAATTAGTGTTTTTTGTTTTTAACACTCAGAGGACCTCTCTTTCTGAGTCTCTCTCTTTCCCCCACCCCCCGTCCCGTTCGGCTTTTCAAAACAAAAGAGACGCCGCATGTGGTCCTAATGACTCTTTTTTTGCTTCATGAGGCTAAGTTATTGCATACATTTTAAGGTTTTTTTTTAAGATGGTCTAGTTTGCGTCATTAGGCAAAGCCAGGAAGTAAATTTGGTTCCACAATTTAATGTGTGTTTATTTTATTATGTATCCCACACATGACTTGTAACAACAGGAATCCACCAGTCTTAAATCTAGTTCATATGCTTGGGATTCATGTGTTGTTTAGTTTTTCCATGCTACAGTAATCCATGAAACAAATCTACAAAAGACAATAATTCCACCAACCAAAAGAGTTTAGGCTATAGAAAACTGAAAAGAAAAACAGGATAGGCAGCAGGAAAACAAACTGTACCTTGTGTTACAATAGGAGTTTTATATGCTGCAGAGATAAGCATCTTTGTATACAGCACACCTCAGTCAATAGACTACTTTGTATAATCACCTTTCACTGCAATTACAGCTGCAAGTCATTGAGGCCTATGACTCTGTCAGCTCTGCACATCTAGAGACTGCAATCTGCCTGTTACCTTTCAAAAACACTCAAGCCTTCAAGTCTCATCACAAACTCCCAGTTGGATTTAGGTCTGGACCTTTACCAGCCCATTCTTATACACAAATATGCTTATATTATATTTAAACAGTTTCAACTCTTTTAAAGAACTGCTGTGTTCAGACAGAGATGATTGAAATATTTCAGAAATGTGAGGATCATATTTGCGGTGCGTCTCCTTCATGGTCTTGCACACAGGCTTCTCGACACTCTTCCATTAGGCCAGACTGAGGTGCATAATTAACAGCTGTCCTTTTAAAAGTTTCTCACACCAGGCCATTAGATCTCTGCTGCTCTTGCAGAGTGACTATGACCCATTTTTCTGCTCTTCTGATCTCCTTATCAAGCATGTCAGAGGACCATGGAGTTCACAATATCATGAAAAATATATGACAGTGATCTTGTTGCTGATATGGCAGGACTAAGTACTATTCTATTGAGAAGCCTCTTTACAATTAAGTAAATATGACTTCATTTCTTTCTCAACTGTGCTTAACTAGTTAACTTGGTTTTATCAGAAAGCATGCTACAACTTGTTTGTCCCAAAACTGGTAACGTTAGATCATTCCAGCTCCCATAAGTGAATCTGTTTAATGGTTGTCAACAATTAATAAGAAGGCATCCTATTACTCCAAATGCTAAAAGATTTGAAAATTTCTTCCTGCCACACCTTCTTAAATAGCCATTTTTAAAACACATAGCTGTGAATGACCACAGCTGAACATGTTTCAGGCTCTAATTGTTAACAAACCTAAAGCTGATGCATACCGTTTTCCTTCAAGACGTTTTCTTTCCATCTAATGTTTTGCTTATTAAAAATCCAAATTCCTCAATATAAGCATTTTCAGGGATGTTGCATTTAAAATGCACATCCAACTTGTAGCTGTGCAGATTTCTATTTATTGTGTCTTTCAAGAGAAAAAAAAAAAAACTAAAGGCAGAAACTCAAGCTCTCTTATTGAACCATTTGTATCTGTGTTTAACGGCACCATGTTTCAGAGTGGAATGGTTTGTTGAGATGAGCAGCATTGATTTTCCAAAAAATGTTTTGAATACAACCAAAACATTCAACTTGTGTGTTGGACAAACTTGGATTTTTTATTGTTTTCTGTCAATTCTGGCTTTGTTCCAGGCAGACTTTCATATGGGATGGAATTGTCATGATTGACTAATAGTTGTGGCATCGAGAGTTTTCCTATCTGAGCTGAAGATTTTTACAGTTCCTTCAGAGTTACCATGGGCTTCTTCTTTGATTAACAATGACATTCATTTATTCAATTTTAGAAATTTGCACTGAATTTTATTTACAATTATCAGAGCAAGAGTACAAATGCCATAACCAAAAGTTTTCAGACTGATTTCCAAAAACATAAAAACTATTTTTTTTCACTACTTGTTATTTTAAAGTACCTTTTGTTCTCACAGAAGCTGTGACGAAGCGAAGTTTGTGGTTGGAACATGACAAAATGTAAATATTTTTGCAAGGTCGTGCATACTAGTCAAGCATGATATCGCTACTGACTGTGTGAACATCAGCTGTTTTCAGGGGCTTTCATGGTCATTTACCACTCTGACCCTAAAGGTGAGAGTGCGCTGTGTCTTCAGCTGTTTTGCATCACAGATAATGAGATGCTCCCCGAACCAGGCAGCCACTTCTAGTCTGGAATTGATCAATGAGACCTCCCTTTCTTTGACCCTTATCTGGTGTTGGGCTTTTCATTGTTGCTCTACATCTGGAAGAAAGATCATTTCTTTTGTGTGTAGGTTTGGATGAAGACGTGACCGGACTCTAATGTCTGGTGTGTTACTGCCAAGCCACCGTAGTTGCTCACTTCCTTGAGAAGAAGTTTCCATCTGGGGAAAAAAAAAACAGCCATTGATGTCTGACATGCCACAGTTTGGTGATATATGGACTATGAGGCAGGGAATTCGAGTTGAAGAATCCACTATTTGTGTTTCCCTCTACCTCATGTGATAATACAAAAATATGTACAAGTTATTACCTTACCTAATCAGCTGAGGCCCTTCAGTCCTCTCAGAGACTGGTATAATTTACATTAGCTCTAACAGTGTGAGTTTTTAAGACCAAGGGGTTTTTATCAGAGGGTTGCCAGAGGGCAGTTTTAAAATCCCGACAGCGCTGCTGTGAAATAGTCCTCTGTGTCATTGATATGTCCCAAGTGTGGGATAATGACAGTCAATGTGTTTCCATCAACACAGCTATTAAGTTAATTAGTAGTTAGTCTTTCTATCGAGCTATATTGGCTGGAAAAACTAAAGTTAATGTCACTGGATATTAATTGGTGCAGTTCATTTCTCAACAAATGAAATATGCAGTGGAAGGGGAATGTTAATCTACAGTGTAATACTACTTTTCCTTATGTGCTCCATTAAAAAGTAAAATGCTTTAAAGAGAACAAACAGCGAAAAACTACTCCCGACTACAAATAATGATCATATTAATAACACATATGCTTCAGGCCCGGTGGGAAGCCCGGGCACGTCTGCTTCTGCAGCTCCCATCTTCTGCAATGACCCCGTTAAGCCTTGTAAATTGAGGACCATGAATATCAGTAATTAGCTTTCTTGCTTTAACAGCATTTGTGATCACCGCATTCATCTCGCATCCAGTGCCCGCTGGCAAAAACAAAAAGGCTCACTAGGCTAAATTTTCCAAAGATGTCTGGGTTCTGTTTCTGTAATAAAATGTAATTTGTTGTCGTGCCTCGTTAAAGTCCAAATAAAAGCCAGAATATTTTGTTCCCGGGGAAATAAAGGTGCTTGCTGTGCAGCACACTGAACCTGGATATGACTCATAAAACACAGTGGTGCATGTGATTATAGATTTATATGAAGCCTGGATGTTGCTATTGTTGATTATGTGTGTTGTGTGTCGAGCTGTTAAAACACTGATTGCACTATGCCCTTTGTATGCATATATCTAGCTTTACTTTATAAGGACACAGACATACTGTAGGCTTGAGAATATAAGTGTATTTGCCCTTGGATGTGCAGTTGCACCTGAGGTTTGTCACCCTCCACTGCAAATTTGGTTTGTTTGGCAAAAAACTGCAGATGTTTCCAATAAACCAAAAGAACAACTTAAATAGCTCAGCACAACCAATATTACAAGTGATCTCTATAAATTAAACTGAAAACAACCTTTTTTAAATTGCAGTCTTAAAATTAGTCACTCTTAATACATTGTAGTTTTTCAGTATAACATCAGTTTACTGTTATCTGCTGCTAATGCGATTCATTGTAACAAAGTTTCTGAGAACAATATGATTATCTGAAGAGCTCTGTTCAAAGGCTTGAATAATATTGAGAATGCAGTAGTCGTTGAAAATGAGATTCAATATGGAATTTGGGTAAATTCCTTGTAACTGTTCTATTTAACTCTTGAAAATGGTCTTGTGTAATTAGTTTATTGCAAGTTCACATACATTTTGCCACAATTTAAACCAACTATTCCCATAAAATTATTCAGCCTCAATTTCAATGGGTGTTGAAAAATCTTTGCTGCAAGTGTACGTCTATTACACTTGCAGACAAGAAACTTCTATGGCTTTTGTGGGCACCTAGTTTCCATTTAAAGTTCATTTTAAGCTCCAAGACAGATATTTATTTGGTGCTGTAAAGTATAAGAAAATAAGAACTGAGCTCAAATTCTAACATAGTTGAGGTGTTATATCAGATTCATGAAGTTTAAAAAACACATTAGTGGTTTTGAAAGGATGTACCAATTTGCTACAAATTACACACTATTTTTCTCGATCATACCATCTGTTTGAGATCAGAGCTCATATAAATAATCTTTCATTATGACAAATTGCATATAAATTGTAGGGTTTATGAAGCATGGAATTTCAGAAATCAAACTGTAAAGTAAGATCTAACTTCTCAGCAGGGACATTTTGTATGAGATAGTTAGTGAAATAAGGACAAAAATGTTAATAAAGACTAATAATGGGCTTTGCAAAAAGTCTTCATTAAAATATGCACTATGTGTCATATTTCTAAACCTATATTTGCTTCCTAGTATCGGGTTTATTTATTTATTTATTTTTTACAAATTAGAAGTTACAGAAAAAAATAAAAAAATGAAAGCCAAGGAAAGGCCTCTTACTGCACAAACAACTTGATTACTCTGCATAATAAGCAAAATTTAAAAACAGTTGCACTAAAATCCTATCAATTTGGATTATTTTGCTAACCAGTATATGTTACAAGCCAGTATATGTTGTTGTGGGTTTCAACTCACTCAACTTTAGAGTGTAAATGTATTTGAACCATACAGATAATGAATATTTATAAATTATTGGCCAGTCAGTTAAGAAGCAGTCTCTTCTGGTAAGAACTAAAATCCCAGATGTTGTAATATTAATACCTAATGTAAAAAGAATACCGTAAAATCATGTTCTGATCCAGAAATCTTTAAGAAGAATAACACAAGCAAAAATACTTAGATTACAACAAAGAAAATTAAAGCCCGACAGTATTACACAGCAAATTCATACACAGCCAGTCTTAGTTCTCAGACATCTGCTCTGTCAATGAGCCTGAATAAATTTGTCTCAATAGGCCCGCTTTCATACACTGAAAAAACCCCCCAAAAAACTAAAGTTTTACTATTTCATTTTTATTGGATTGCCTAAATGGGACTGCATTGTTGCATGAAAAATAACTGATGTAAAAATTCTAAACTTCAGCACAACTGCAGACATAATTTTTACCCGCATTCATCAACACTACCCCCACCCCTGTAACCGATTCTTCAGTCTCGGCCACAAGGATGGTTTTCCAATTAGGTCCAGAGTGGAGCAATCTTATTTATATTCATAGTTGGTATAAATGACAGAGGAGTGATAATAATGATCACGATATGAGTAGAGAAAAACAGTTATCGTCACCACCATCATAAATAGATGTTGCAAAATTCTGTATCATTACAACGAAATGCCACAAAACACTCTGTACACAGCCGACACTGGGCAGACAGAGGAGGAAATGGGAGATAGGGTATGGCAGAAGCATTTTTGTCTTGATTTAATGAAAGGACTGTTTGCCAACATTTTCCAAAAAGCCATTCAGCATGTACTTCAGATGAGTGGCGATGCAGATGTGTTTTTGGCTCTAAACACTGATCAGTCTTTTAGTGGTTTGACTAAAATTGACTTTCTTGCAGCAGTTTCAAATAGTCTGCAAACGGCAATGGAAAACCGAGGTATGGCATGTTAAATACTTTAATATGTGAAAAAGTTTGCTATAATCTTTGCTCTGACCCAGCGTTTTGCACTTTTGACAAACAATACTAGAGAGACCTTGTGCACAAATGTGAACAGTATTGCTTCCATGCACCCGACCACCCTTAAGCCTGCTCACGCACTCATGTCTGCTGCATCGCTTGGGTGTGTATGTGAAAAACAAGGAGTGCAGAGTTAAGAGGGTATGATTTATAGTGCACTGCAGGTTATAACTCATTTCAGACTGAATTTCCTGCCTCTGTGATTGCATCCTTTCCTAATGCCCTTGACGAAATGTGAAGCACAACCGATGATCCATGTCTAAAGACAGACATTTTTTGGGTGTGACTTTTGAATCTTTGCTTATAAATTACCCCGTTACAAGGCGAGTAAATTGTCCCATGAAGACAATAATTCTTACATTACAGAAAAAGCCTGCAAATGATTTGGGCCCATTACTGGATATGATACCATCAAATTTATCAATGAATCAGAAAATGGAATGGCTGGATGATGATCCAGTGAATCAAGAAGCAATGCCTGCTTGTCATTTTTGATCTTTTAACAGCCTTTTAACAGACAGATTAGATTTTTCAAGGGATAATGAGCCTTCTGAAACTCAGAAGCATGAAGACAAAAAAGTCCCTTTAACAGCCTGCAGTGGTTATACATGGGAGAAAGTCCTATCAAAATATGTAATAGGGATAATTTTTATTCATTCATCTTTTATAATTTTACTTCCTAAATAATTATATAAAAAAAAAAAAACAACAACATACAAATAAGCAGAGTCTATTTTGAATTTATTATGCATGAGACTTGCAGCACCTATCAGGATACGAGAACTTCACACAGGCCATATGATGACCAAACTTATCACATGACCCACATGGTCACATCAAAAGTACTGGCAGACTAAGAAATTAAAAAATGAATTAAAAAAAATTAAATCAAGCAAAAAAAAAAAAGTACTTTTTTGCAAGGAAAGGGTCTTATTCATTATATATCCAAAACCTAAAAAAGGATTTTGTAGGAATTTTTTAGGTTTTTACTTTTAAAGTAAAATCAACTTTTACTTTCCTGTATTAACAGAAAGACATTTTGTTTTCAAATTATTTTAGGCTCAATTGAACAAATTTATTCTCAGTTATAAAAACTGGACTTCTTTCAAAACGCATGGTCATGTTTAATAAATCAAAGAATAGCTGACTTGGGTGCAGCGAAGTCAGCTTTCCAGCAAAAGGTCTCTGGATAAACATGGCTCTATTTATTACAAAAGCTTATTACAAAACAGGCAAAAAACAGCAAAACAGTTCTTATTTTCGATTGTAAAAAAAAAAAAAGTGTCAAAAATAATTTTACTCTGATTACTAATAAAAGGTCTCCAACTGGATCAAGCACCTGTGCTGGATGTTTCAAGGTTGTATCATTCTTGAATTGTAGCTCAAGGGCCACAAATGGTCCCCCAGTCGCACTATGGATTCCCCTGCCTTACGCCATCCACCTGAAATGCTATGAAATGCTAAAGCTCACGGACTGATGACTGGGAAAATGAGAGTTAACTATAATCAACATCATTTTTGCAGGTTGCAGCAGTAGTGTTTTACCATCAAATATTGTTTCCTGATATTATGCAAACTTCTACAACGTTATGGCCATCAACACTTTATGGAAAAGACCTGGAAAAAAAAAAGACATTGTTGAAAAAACGCCACGTTTCCAGAAGCAGTGTAGGGGACACCACATTTGTGAAAGACTGAAAACTGCAGGTCAGAATTTGCATCTAAAGTGAGTATTTCTGATAACTCTTCCTCTGGCTTTTAAGGCTTTCACGATTGCTCTAAAGGCTAATGATGATGTTCCAACAGATGTACAGTTCATGAAGGACAGACACACAAGTATCATGGATTGACTCTCTGAAATTATCACACAAACACTAACACATACAGAGCATTACGGAAGAGGATTAAGGCCACCGAAAAAAAATTTCTGACTTTAATCTCAGAATTCTGAGATTAAAGTCAGAATTCTTTTTTTTTTGGTGACCCTATCCTCTTCCGTAGCGCATGGCACTCCAGGAATCAGCATCTATTTTCTCAAGGCAGTTCAGAGAGGGTGGCCTTGTAAGAATCCAAATAAAAAGCCTAATGTCCAACTATTGATTTCCCCTTCTTTAAGTTATAGCTTATTTATGGCTATGACCATACCATGTTTTTTTTTTTTTTTTCCTGAAAGAGACAGAAACAAATACCAAAAAGTCAGACCAAGAAGAAAAGCAACAGGCTAACAGGCTGGCCGAATGTTCACAGCACCAGCAGGTGGAGAGACAATAAGGAAGACAAACAGCTGCGGGGGAAGGAGACAAACATGGAGAGGAAAGCAATGTTTCAGTCTCGTCTTCATAAGATACGCTCACTTCCTCAACACACCCCCCACAGCAGGAGATGCCTTGCTTCCTCTCTCAATTTAAAGCTTCTGGAACAAATAAACTCGAGGGGATGTGCCCGGATCCTCTCAGGCTTTGTGATCAAGGTTTAGTCAAATCTTACATCTTGCAGTAATAACACAGCGATCAGAGCCTGATGGTCTCGTTTTATAAAAAAAAAAAAAAAAGAAACTTAACAGTCTAATCAATTTTTACTTTCCTGTTCAACAGAATGCTATTTCATTGTTGCAGCTCAAATCTTTTATTAAAAATATGTTAGTCACCTTAGCATGTAACCTGTCTGAAGGCTCACTTTGAATGTTGTGTTAGGCTGCCTCACATGGTGCTTGCTCATATATCGATGATTGAACAGCTTTTTAGCACTGCTATGTCTGTGCTATGTCTGTGCTATGTTACAGAAGGTCAAATGTCTTGCTCAGTAGATGCTACCAAGAAAAATGGCTGTATGTTGTTTTGTGAAGTTATGGGGAATTTTAGAACCTTGTTTATTAGGAAACTGTAATGTTACCCTTCTAATCCTAGCTTTAAAAATAAGTCAGAGAAAAATAGCATTACTTTTTGCACATAAGACTCTTTACTGCAGTGCAAACAGACTTTTGTCATCAGCAATTTTCTACCCCAAGATACCGTGTTGTGATATCTGGCATTCCTGACCCTTTCCAGTAGCAGGCAATAAATATTATACAGATATCAAAAATGAAATAAATGTGAACCTGGAAACTAGCTGAAAACTATTTCACTGCAGCTAAAGGAGTCTGTTAGTAAAGCACAGATAAAGAAACGAGATTCGGAGAGCTTATAGAAGAGATGGCATAGTTTTACAGTGCTCACGAGCTTTCTTGTATGTTCTTGGGCGATGCTTGCAACATGGTGAGCTGCATTGGTGACATGGGTGAAAAGCTGACTACCAAAACAATTAGGGGGAGTTGAAATGACTGCTAAAAGCTTGTCATGGAACTTGTAATGTCTCTATCAATCTTGTAAGGTATTTAATGTGAATGGGACCTGAGAGCTGAAAGCTTTTAGAAGTGTCAGAGAATGAGTTAGTATCCACTGCACACTTTAATTTCTAGTATAAAGAGTGAAAATTACCATATTTAGAGCCCCCCCAAAAAACTGACATTGTGAAACTAAGAAACATTAAAAAAATCACAGTCAGCCTTTCCGTTGTCTACAAAGCATATGCTTAAGTGGGTCCTTTTTGACCCGGCGAGGTCATCTTTTTGCAATATCTTTGTAATTAAATGTTTTCATCACTTTATATTCCAGGTATTCCTCAAAAAATATATTACTGATATCATGCAATTAAAATTTTTAATTTAACTTTTATACATTTTAAGAAATAGCATGTTTTATATAACTACCCCATTCTTCCATGAGTGGGTCAAAAATGACCCGCATTCATTTCCTATGAAATTTAATGGGAATCTTTGTTTCTTACCAACTGTGACTGTCAG
This sequence comes from Alfaro cultratus, assembly GCA_903066825.1. Taxonomy (NCBI): domain Eukaryota; kingdom Metazoa; phylum Chordata; class Actinopteri; order Cyprinodontiformes; family Poeciliidae; genus Alfaro; species Alfaro cultratus. The sequence goes on along the minus strand of CAEFZX010027660.1, from coordinate 85,595 downwards.
GAAAACATTGTTTGTGAACCATACACACTGAATCTTAAGTGTTACCCCTGAGTAATAATATTTTACAAAGCCAGAACTCTTACATATAAGTATTATCTTTGTTTTTACCTCACAAATGTGTGCATGTGTGTGTGTGTGTGTTTTTCAATCATGAGTATTGTGATAGTGTTATTGTCACAAATCAACATATTAGCTTTCCTCAAAGTTAGCTAAAACTAGTTATTTAACCAACCAGCTAACATTACTGCCTACACTTTATTGTGCATGTCTATTATTTGTGTGTGCGCATGTCTGTGTGTCTCTGTGTGTGTCTGACACCCTGGATGAGAAAACCAAAAGAGAAAATGTGTTGAATGACATGCAAAACCTGTTGGTCAATGTGTTCAAGGTTCTTTCTTTCATCATCTCAATAAATAAAATAAAAAGTCATAGCTATATAAATAAATGCATAAATAAATGAGCCAGAAAGAATAGAGTGCCTTCTCCGGGTTGGGGAGGATGTCCTGCCCCAAGTGGAGGAGTTTAGGTATCTCGGGATCTTGTTCACCAGTGAGGGAAAAATGGAGCAGGAGATAAACAGGTGGATTGGTGCAGCGTCTGCAGTGAAGCGGGTGCTGTACCGGTCTGTCATTGTGAAGAGAGAGTATTTACCGGTCGATTTACGTTCCTACCCTCATCTATAGTCATGAGCTTTGGGTCATGTCCGAAAGAACGAGGTCACAGATACAAGTGGCCAAAATTTGTTTTCCCGTAGGGTGTCTGGGCTCTCCCTTAGAGATACGGTGAGAAGCTCAGATATCCAGGAGAGACTCGGAGCAGAGCCGCTGCTCCTTCACGTCGAGAGAAGCATCTGGTTAGGATGCCTCGTAGACTCCTCTAAGTATGTATGTATGTATGGTGCACACACATACACTCACATGCATAATGCACATAGCATAATAGAATACAGACAGTAATGTTAGCTAGCTTGGTTAGCTAGCTAGTTTCAAGAAACATACTCTTTCACACCCCCCATGTCCACACACACACATAATGGATGTTGACATTGTCCATTACTGACATTTCATCATTGCTGTTGTAAAATTGCTGCTGTTGTCATTTTGTTTTAAAAATGACCTACAAATTGTTCTAAAAATGCTTAAAAGAGTGAAAATTGAAAATATTTCAAACATGAAATAATTCTTATGTGAAATAAAACACAGTAGAAAGTATTATACAAAACATTATTTTGAATCAAAATGACAAAAGTAGCAAAAAAAAACACATTGGTCAAAAAAGACCCACTCACAGAAGACCTTTTAGTCAGTCACTCACACATCAGAGGGTTAAGATACAAAAAAACTCTTTGAATCCACATCCTCTGAAAGAGAAAAGGATTACAAACAGATAATGAAGCGTTATCTCACACCACAGAGAGCAAGTGACTTTTACTGTAAATAAAAAAAATATTTACAACACAAAGGTGTTTTAATATGTGTTGGCAGCAGAGTAGAATTGTGGACTGAGCACTCTTATTTTCTTCAAAGTTCTTGTGATGCAAGAAAAATGAGTGAGGTTCATAAAAAATGAAAAGGTGAAAGAGGCAGATTTCTCCTCACCCACCAATTAAACTCTCTCTATTGAAAACCTGTATGCCCCAGGTTTAAGAAGCAATGGGAACGCTGGTTTCAAGGAAAGTAACAACCCAAGGCTGAATGATGTGGACACAATATAGTTCATATTTGAAGTAGTCAGTCTTTTGGGAAATAAATCTTTTTATTTATTTATTTATTTATTTATTTATTTACTTACCATTTTTTCAACTGGGATTATGTTTTTGAATCTCAGAATCTTTGCAAAGAAGAAAGTGAAGGGTTGTCAATTTGATTCTATCATATGTTGAAGTATGTAAGAACTAGAGAACAAATTACAATGAATAGTTGATACTCTTGCCAGAAATTTAGCTTTCTGAATTACAATTTTGGTCACGGGTAATCATTCACCACTATGACAAATTATAGGTAGACTGGGCCTTTCAAGTTACACTTTTACCTCCCTGGGCAGCAGACCAGTACGTTAAGTCTCCAGGTTACTGATCCCAGACTACATTTCTCCTTTCACCACCACCTTGGTACCTCATACTTCAGCTGCGTCTTTATTAGTACTACATTCATTTTTGGACAACTAGAGTGACTTTCCTGCTTTAAGAGCAGTCTTTTGCTCAGTTTTTTTCTCAGGCTTTTTTTTTTTTTTTTTTACATATTTCCTTCTGTCATGAAAATAGATATAATTATCAGATGCTTAAACACCAACGAAAAAGAAAGGACAGCACATCACAGAAAGATTAGCTACCACAAGGGATCATAAGGCGTCTGAAACTCAGAACCATTAAGACAAAAGAATGTTGTATTTTTTATATAATATTTCTGATAGGAAAAATCCCTATCAGAAACATATATCAAAATATACATTAAGAATAGTTTGTATTCATTCACCTTTTATCATGTTCATCACCATTAATTAAATAACAATCTATGAAAAAAGAAAAGCTTTCCTAATGTTAATAAATTCATTATGTATGAGGAATATGACATAGGACATATGATGACCAAACCTTTATCTTTTTACCATTATAACTTTGCATAGTTACAGTTACATAAAATCATCTTTCTTGGAGATTTTACATTTTGTACCATCACAACCATATTTTGTGAAACAAAAGTTCAGTCCGTTGACCATTTTCTGGGACATTTTTAGCTGCTTCCATTCACTGCTACTAAGTATTACTGAACCACTGCACAGCTAGCCAATGTGGAGACTTCTGGTGCATTAATTGCTTGGAAAAAAATTAACAGCTATAGTCAAAACAAGCACTGTTCAGAACTAGAGAAGAAATAGTAATGTCTAATTGAAACTATTTCCAGAATTTTAGCCTTCTGAGTAACAGTTTTTCTGTCACATATAATCACTTACCACTGTGGCAAATTGCAGGTGCACCTTTAAGTTCCTAGGACTCCAGCCTCTGAGATACTGCTCCCAGACTGCATTTCTCCTAAAAAGAAAAAAAAAGAAAAACATGAAAATAAAAATAGCCATCATATGCCTCAAGACCTCTGAAATAGAAAATGTGGAAAAAAACTATATAAATGCCTTTTAATGTGCCAATTGTCCATTCTATCCATGTATTTGAACATGACATCTCCTGTCTCATTCACCTTGCTTAATACCAGTGTATTTAGCAAGGTGAGTCATTACAACAGGTGGCAGTCCAGCTTTAACGCTTAGAAGGTGTGATGAAGTACAGGAACCTCTAAGACACATCAACTTGTTTTCAACAACAGTTGGATCTCTGTCAGTGTTACCTGCTACTTTCAATTTTCACTTTTGGGGTGCAATCCTGCTTACATTCATTGCCGTGTAAAAATCTGGATGCATCATTAGTCACTTCTCTATGCAATGAATGATTTTTCTGTTTTCACAAAAATTACATCATGTTCCTGTACAGTTTCTACCTATTTTTGTTCCCTTGTTGTTTATTTTTTAAATAATTTGGCCAAAAAGGTCAACCACTCAAAGTTCCTACAGTGCAACTCAGCACAGGTGTCTAAAAATCCCCTTGAAAGGCATGTTTACACAATTGTGAAATGCATGAGACATTTTGACCTGCTGTGAGCACCTGGGTGTCACAATATTACAAGTTCATGTTCCAAGGCAAACAAATTTTACCTGCTGACGCCAAGACTAACACCCAAGGTCTTCCATCACTGCTTGGCGGGTTGCTGCCTTGCTGCACTGTATGTGTAGGGTTTTGGACCCCAATGTTTGACACTGTGCGAGTGTGTGTTTTCACAAGAGAAAACTGAAACAGAGAGAAATGAAGAAATTTCTGTGAGGTGTTACAGGGAGTAAAGTGAGACCGCATGCGGAGCCATTTTCAGAGAGGGAGAGAGAATGACATTTCTGCTGAGCAGTGGTCACCCGTGGCAGCCGATGGAGATGCACATGTGACAGAAATGCTGACCCCTTTGGTCAATGTAGCCACCAATTTGCTGACATCTCAGATTCTGCAAGTTTCTTTCAAATTCAAGACCTGTATTTCCAGCGCTCAAGGCGACAAGTCATTAACCTCATCATGCATGTTTAGACAGCAAATACGAACAAAAAGACTTCTGCACCATTACAGTCCAATGCAGTGAAGGACCTCTGAAGAGCAATCCAGATTTTGAGGTACTTAAAACTGGCTCAGCTGCTTGGTAGCATGCTAAATCTGAGGATCTCAGAGGGAAAGCTGGCTAATTCATCCAACATCACTATGAGCCCCTCTACCCTGCAAAGAATATTAATCAGTGTATGTTCCCAGTTTTCAAGCTGGCACACAATCTAAACAGATGATGGATGGAGCACCAACTGGGCTATCTCACCCCACTCTTCTCTCCCTTGCCTCTGCTTCTGCCAGATATGAGCCAGTGAATTATTTTTGGATGAATTCTGTTTTATCGTCACTTAAACTTTAAAATTGTTCTTGTTACAGTTTTATTGTGCTTAAGAATAATGATGTATGATTTTTGAAAAGCCCTTAATAGCCCACTCTGGATTACATATTAACAGAAAACCATTTTAAGTGTTACCAAACTACAGAGCTACACCAAAAGTTATTTTTTTAAGTTTGATAGACAGGAGGGTTTTTGTGTAAAATGAAAGATGTTTATACATCTTTAATTTATGTCAAACACCTTTTATGCTTTTTTAATATACTGTATATGACACATTGATTCTGTGTTGTGAACTGGGTCAGTTCCTTTCTCCCCAAGATTATTGAGTTAAACATAACATAAAACATATTTTAATTCTTTTAAAATTTTTGGCAAACATGTTTTGTTAGATTTCTTAGAAATTAAAAGTTTACATTTATTGGATTTTTTTTTGTACACAACTACTTGAAAATTATGATGGGAAATAATGGAGCAGTGGTCACCCGTGGCAGCCGATGGAGATGACAGAAATGCTGACCCCTTTGGTCAATGTAGCCACCAATCTGCTGAGATCTTAGATTCTGCAGGCTTCTTGCAAATTCAAGACCTGTGTTTCCAGCGCTCCAGGCTCACCTAACTTAACTATAGTATCTAATCATGTCAGATGCTTCAAGCACACATTTCAAAACTTTGCTTGTTCCGTGATTGGCTTGCCACAAACATGCCTGCCTCTACTACTGGAACGTTTTCTGTACTTCTTTTTTAAATTAATGAAGACATTTCTAGAAACGACTGTGTTTAAGATAAACTATTTTAGAAAGACTAAATATAGATTGGAAAAGCTGTACTTTCATTTCAAAAAGTCTTAAAACTCTGTGTGTACCTAACAATTCTAACATGCATAAAAGAAACAGAGTGGGTTTCATCTCATCTCATTTACTGCTAATTGTGGCTGAGCCTTGATTCTCAGGTAAAATGTTAGAAATTTGATGAGAATCAAGTATTGATTTAAAAGTGAAAGTAATAAAACAAAAAAAGGGAAATTTCAGTTTTAGTGATTCTATGCAGGAGGTCAATGCAGTGTTTGTGGCAAGCTTTATGATTATATGCAGGAATTTAATAATGTATTACTTTTTAAAAGTACTATTTCTTGAATCAAAAATAAGAATCATTCAAGGGAGAAATATAATTAACATAACTTTTTAAAAAAAAAAAAAAGATTGGATATGAAACAACGTTGTAGTCTTTTGTTTTACTTTAATCTTAGTCTGCCTGTTTACTGTCAGTCTTCATTTCTCTCCTCTCCCTATGTTCCTGCAGCCTGATTACTTTCAGAGCTCTGATAAGAGACTACTGATTTTATAAAGAAGGCAAAGATGGACTAAAGGCAAAAGGAAGCCCTTCATTGCTGACCTTTTGCTGCACAGAGTGTGTTTCACATTGCCTCATTTCAGCTGTGGTCACATTAGGAACAGCACTTTATTCTGACATGTGGAATTCTTCACACACAGACACAAATGCACATTCCATGGTCTGCATGGTGGTTATTAGTTTGGCATGGGGAGCCAGAATGACATCATGATGCAAGGCGGTGGTAAACAGCCCTGATTGGTGGACAGCTGAGCCTGCCAGGAGAGTGGTTGTCTGTGTTGGTGGTCCATGGTCTACTGCTAAAATCCTTCCCAACGGTGACGAAGCTGAGTAAGTGAGGCCCCCGGAGGTTAAACGAGCTTGTGCAGGACCGCTGGGACTGATTAGACCATGTGGGTTTGTTCTGTTTGTTTGAAAAGAATTACCTTGCATCTTTTTCATTTAAAAGCATTGTCTTGTAAGGGTTGACATGTGTCATAAATATGTGTTCCGGAGATTTTCGGTTGGCTTAACTGGGATTAAACTGTTTGCTGCTCTTATTTAAATAAATTCATGTGTTCATCTTGAGAGTTGTTTTGTATTGGGTAATCAGAATACTGCTTAGATATGTCAAAGCAGGATTTTATTTTTGTATGGTGTTTTATTGCATTGTCAATTTTACAAGCCTTACCTGCAACATTGTCTGGACGAAGACCAGAGAAGGTGGAAAAAAAAACAAACAAACTGTGGACTGCTCAGGGAATGAACACTGCAACACTATATTCATACACTCCTGAAGATTTTACATATTTAGGTATTTTCACCTTTCATCTAGTATGATGTGCAAACATAAACAATCCCAGCTGAACATTTTATTTTTAAATGTTCAGCTGATATTGTCATCATCATGGTGACTTAGACCAGAGCCTCAGAACATACAGACTGAACAATGTTGCCCTTTTGGTAAAGCCTAATTAACTTAAGCCAGAAAGAAGATTTTATCCTTCAACTTGGAAATTTAACTTAATCATTAAGCTGACTAATAACCTTAAAACATTTCTTCAGACATCCTCAACTATATCTTGAGAACATCTCCAGACATCTCTAAAGCATGCATGACTACGAGTTATATCTCTCTTGGGTCAAGTATTTTTTTTTTTTTTACCATCAGCAGTGATGACTTTATGAGCTTCTTTTCAAATAAAACTGCTTCTATTAAAGAGAAGATTTATGGCATTCTTTCAAATATTGTTGCTGCGATTCCATCAGATGTGATAGGCTTAATAATAGCTTCTGAACCTGATTTCCCTTTAGACCATTTCAGTCCTGAACAGAAACAGCAGCAGCAGGAGGAAAGGTTCACAAGAAATATATAATTTCTGAACTTTTGAAAATCCACCCGCCCAGTAGAACGTTACTGTCTGCTAGTCAGTATTTGCTGGACGTACCTTGCTCAAAGTGCAAACAATGAGGGGACCAGTCTTTTTCCATTGCAGGCTCATCAGCATGTAGCACAATAATCTCTCTACAAGTTGTGTGCCATCTCTGACCTGGTTCTGTTCAAAGCCAGACATAAGACATATTTACTTAAAAGGGATTTGAGGTTTAACTTTTACTATTTGTATATTTCTTTTTACCCTTTTGACTGTGGTTGTCTTTTTAAGTAGCCTTGTTTTATTGTGCAGTGAATTTGCTTTATCTTCTATAGCACTTTGGTCAATGCAGGGCATTGGTGGAAGGTGGTATATGAATAAAATGTATTACTATTATTATGATTAGCCACTGAACAGAACAAATTCTTTACTGACTGTGTGTAAACAACTCTTAAGAATAGTCAGTTTTGGAGAGCAGTCAACCATTTTGCACTCCACCCCATTTAAATTATTTTTAAAATGGAATTGTAAAAGTTACAATATTTCATTTTTACTTTACATAACAAAAATAAATGAACTGAAAACCTTGAGTCATAAATCCAGATACCTTTGACAAATAAATTTTTTTTTTGTCACCTAAGTGTCTGTGTAGCTGTTGTTTGCTAGCTTGTTTATCCCTTTTCATCTATAGCCTCTGCCTTTGGAGCTTGTAGATTTTGGACCATACAGACTTGTAAGACTGATTATCATGCTCTTACCTGTTTTGTGTTAATGAGGTTGAATTGAATTTCTGCCTGTTAAGGCCCCCAGTGTCTCTCTGCTGTTTTCCCTCCAAGGGTTTGGAGTGAGACCTTCTGCAGGCCTTTGTGGTTGGCTTGATTGCTGCCTGCTGCTTAAAAGTTGCTACACATGCAGCATTCTCTTTCTCCCTCCTAAGATCCTCATTTGGTTCGGGTTGTATTGTATGGTTTACTTTGGTTAGTCGTGAGTTTTTGATTAACCTGGCTTCAGTTTCTTATTTCAGATATTCCTTTTCAGATTTTATTTCTTTAGTATAGTCAATAAATTATCAGTTTGTTACAAGTGAGGCAATCCTTGTGTGGTCTCCTCATATGTTAGTCCACCAAATGAGTTTGCCAGAGTCATGCAATTGGGTTTTTCCTATCCTCCCAGGCAGGATGGCTGGCAGTTTACTTTTTCTAATGCATTGTGGAGATCTAAACCCCTACTGTGGGGCTTTGTAATTCAGAGACTTAAAATCAGTCTAAAAGGTTGTGGAAAAAGCCTGCGAAATTGCGCTCTGTGCACCTTCAAAAAAAAAAAAAAAAAGGGTGAAAGTTGCTCCAAATTCACTTTGAGCATTCGAGCTCAGACAAAAATCTAACTCTGCCTACCTTACAAAACTACAAGACATGGATACATGAACTCTGAGTTTTATCCTTGTACGTCAATTTGAGTGAATTGTCAGCGCAGATCATCTGCATGCGTTTCAGAAAAGTCACTATGTCTTTGCAGAGACATTTGAGAAACGGTGATTAAATGCAGAAACAGTTTTGCACCTGTGTGGTATACATAGTGTGTGAGAGCTACAGCTGCCATTCCATAACATTTTTTGACATGTCCTAAAATTCATTGACATCGCTGCAAAGCAATTAAGGAACTTAATTGATTTGAATGCTTGTTTAGGTTTCTGGACTAATCTGGCAGGGTTCTGTTTCTAATTAGTAATAAAAACTTATCCATCCATCCATCCATCCATCCATCCATCCATTGTCTTCCGCTTATCCGGGGTCAGGTCGCGGGGGTAGCAGCTTCAGAAGAGAAGACCAGACTTCCCTCTCCCCAGCCACTTCTTCCAGCTCTTCCGGGGGAACCCCAAGGCGTTCCCAGGCCAGCTGAGAGACATAGTCCCTCCAGCGTGTCCTGGGTCTTCCCCTGGGCCTCCTCCCGGTGGGACGTGCCCGGAACACCTCACCAGGGAGGTGTCCAGGAGGCATCCTGACCAGATGCCCGAGCCACCTCCTCTCGACATGAAGGAGCAGCGGCTCTACTCTGAGTCCCTCCCGGATGACTGAACTTCCATGGGTAAAAGCCCGGCCACCAGGCGCTCACCATCGTGCCCCACCTCCAGGCCTGGCTCCAGAGTGGGGCCCCGGTGACCAGCGTCTGGGAGAGGGTACACGAGGTCCAAAGTTTTCTTTCATCATTGGGGTCTTTGGGCTGCACTTTGTCTGGTCCCTCACCTAGGACCTGTCTGCCTTGAGTGACCCTATCAGGGGCATAAAGCCCCAGGCAGCATAGCTCCTAGGATCATTGGGGCACTCAAACCCCTCCACCACGATAAGGTGGCAGCCCAAGGAGAGGTAATAAAAAATATAATAATAATAATAATAATAATAATAATAATAATAATAATAATAAAAACTTAATTTAATATTTTTAAATTGGTTTGAACTTGTATCTGCATCAAGAAATTCATATTTTTGTGTAAAGTTTGCACTGACAAACCTTATACAATGGAACGTTAACAACTTATTAAAAATAAAATAAAAAAAATACATTGGGTGCATATATACTTATTCATACTTATTTTGGACAAGCAACCGACTTTCCTTCCTACTTTCATAATTATCTCTAGTAATTATCTCTAATTTGCTCTGATGCAAATATCAAAACTATTTCCTGAAACATTAGACATGCAATATAAATATGTTTTAATCAAAATCTGGCCACACTATCAAGCTGCAGTGTTATTTTAAGATAAGAGTTAGGCCTTTTGTTTGCCGGATAATAGAGTAGATAATGAATCCAGCATGTCTAGACAATAAATGAAAGCAAATCTTTTAAATCCAATATACGATTCATAATCCAGAGAAAGATCTATTGCTTATGTTTCTTTCAATTATTGCTCCAATAGTTTATGAGACCTAACTTTATTTAGCCAAAAGGTGTGATTTAATTTTTACTCAGAGAACAAACTCCTGTGGATGAAAGTCAGTTTTTAAATTCTGCAGAGTTTTAGTGCACAACAGTTTAAAATATGTCACAGTATTAACAGATTTTTTTAAAATGCATCACCCTGAAAACATCATCCCCTTTGTGAAAGATTGTGATGGCAGCATCATCCTGTGGAAATGCTTAAAGACAGAAAAGGTCATCAAGTTTGATTGAAAATTTTTTTTTTTTTTGGAGGATTGCTCTACGCTTAGCTAAATCTGTCTTCCAGAGGCTGCAAACGACAAAATGATTACATTTACTCATGTACAACTAAAAGACAGGTTACCAAATTTCTAGTGAGACTTTTCTGTCAAAATACACCTTCTACTTGCAGCATCTACTTTAAGGGGGGAGGGAGGAAAGTCTTATTTAATTTGTTATGTAGAACAAATACTTAAAAGACTCAAGTACCTGCTTTGAACTTTTCTGTCTTTGCAAGTGCAGTTTGGGAATAGTGTGTGATCCTTACATTTACATGGGCGTGTAATTGTTGAACTTAACAGTGTGTTCATTCATTAGTGAGTGCTTACATCCTCGGTCTCTCTCCTCATCTCTCTACATTAGCTCTGACAGTAATGACTTGCCAGGCCTAACCTCTTAACTGGCTTGATGCATGATTGTGGGAAAGGCACTCTCGCTGCTTAGTTAAAATGGAAACATGTCGGTTCAGTGTTTAATTTTTTCCCTCTCCAATCTTGCCCTCAATTTCCTTTCCATTTGAGCATTTTGTCCTTTGCTGCAGACATCTGCAAAAGTTATGGCAATAGCTAACTCAGGATTTTAGCTGCAAATTTATGCTATAGTCTTTAACTGATTGTCTAAGAATAATTGTACCAGCACAAGTGATTGTATGCTGCTTGTTTTAAAACTTGAAATTATCAAACAGAAATACAAAAGACAGAGATGCAGAACGGAAAATCTTTTTGTAAAACACCCTGCTTTGTCTGAATACATTTCAAATTTGACGAGATTGAATTACTGTGAATTACACAGTCCGTAAACTGTAGCCTAAGCTGACCATCAATGAAAAAGAAATGAGGTTGCAAACTTTTGGTCTAGTCACTTGGATCCTTCAGTCCTCTTTTAAAGTAATGCTGAAGCTAATATATGACATGCTACAAGAAATCCAGGAACACGTTACATGAGCAGAAACAGAGAAAAAAAATCTGTTTATGACAAAATAGTGTTTTGTTTTTATGCAAAATATACTGCTTTAAATAGCAGTTTCAGAGATCTCAAATGTTAAACTCTGTGTTTGAATTTGACTTGTTTAGATAATACATGTGAGCTGTTGCAAGGAGTGAAGGAATCTCACAGCTAATTAACACACTGGGCTGTATTAACTATCTACACACTTTTGTTACTGGTTTCAGCCAATAAGATGACATCTTGAAAGAAACACACGACTTCTTAATATCATAATTACAAATCATAGCATGCCACTGGCACGCAGATCTGAGCCCAGCGCTCTACTGCTGCAGCTGTAATGAGTATGACGGTGACCTGGCAGGTGAACAGTCGCCACACTCTCTAACTGATTTTACATGTAGTAGCTGTAACTCCCAAAATAAAATAATTATTTATGTTAGGATTTTTTTGGCTGAAAGAAAACACTAACATGTTATATCTATGATTATCTTTCACTTATCTGGAGTCGGATTGTATTTTTCTTTTTATTAGTGAAGTATTTTGAGAACCATGAATAACTTTGTTTTCAGTTCAAATGTATGCAATAACTTGCTATGCTTTACATTTTAACTGCAGTAGAATCTCAAGATTTATAGTTATCCTTTAATATTAGACATAAGCTGCAAAGTCAATCATATTCCTTGTCAACTTTCAGCCTTAAGGGCAATTTCACTTCGACGGATTTTATAAGGTGGGAAATACAGGTTCAGTTTTGTGATTTCTGACTGGACAGCAGAGATAAGAGAGCCCAAATAAATCTCCATCCCCTAGAATGGGTTCCAGTGGCAGTGGAAATAAAGAGGTTTTGGTTGGCCAGCCAGATGACTGATGTCTGGTGCCGCTCCCACCTCAGTGACCAGTAGATAAACCCAGGATTAGGGAGATTATTAGTGCTGCACACATGGATGCATACACCCTAACAAACATACAGATGTGTATTTATATAGTCCCATAAATGTATGCAAAATTAATACAATATTCACTTAATGCTCCAAAAATACACATTTTACAACATATATGAGAATGCTAACAATGCCTGCAAAGTTGTAAATGTAAATCTAAACGTAATAACCTCTTGAATTGAACACAATTCCCCTCTCCACCTCAGAAATCCCTGTATTAAAGGCATCCGACTTTTAAAAGGTTTGGGTTGCACCAAAACAGAGGGAAGAAGGCTAGGAAAACAGAGCAGTGAAGATGAAGGGACAGCCGGAGCAGAGGGTGGAGAGATCCTATCAGAGATCAGAGATTCCGTCTAAGCTGCAGATCTTCGTGCAATGTGAACTCCAGGGAGCCTGACCTCAAATGATTCCAGTCCATCAGTGACAGAAGGAAGGACATCCAAAGAGAGATAAATACACCATATGACTTCATAAGGCATATACCTCGTTCTATATACTAAGGAGCAGCATGTTTCTACAGGTTGGTCTTATAGGATTTATGTGCCATGAAAAACAGAATAATAAAGAGGATTTAGAAAAACATTTCCAAAGGCAAACTCAAAATATAACTATTCGACATTTACCATTATAAAGCTTACATTTGTTCCCATGTCCATCTGTCGCAAAACTAAAGCAAACCACACCAGGGCCAGTTTCATTTCAGTTAAAAAAGGAAAACATGTACTAATTAAATTTATTAAAATTTCAATCTAAAATCAAAAACACAAACCTGTTCTCCACAGATGTCACACAAAGCATCGTTAGGAATCAACAAGTGCCTAAAGTATGCAACAAGCCTAATTATCATTAATTAAAACTACCCAGTTTCTCTCAAATGTGTGGTTTGAGGGAGACGTCTGTGAAAGACTTTACTTTTACTAAAAAAATATCAAACTATTGGAACAGTATCCATGTGTACCAAACAATATAACAAGGTATTATACTGTATGCAGAATGTTGAAAGTAGAAGTCATCAGACCAGTCAAAGTTTTTTGTATCTGTTGACGGGTAGTTTTGATGAGCCCATGGGAAATGTAACTTCAGTTTCTCACTCTTAGCTAACAATAGTAGCTGCTGGCCTGGTATTTTTCTGCTACAATCCACTTCACCATATTAAGCACTCAGAGGTGGCAATCTGCAAACATGGGCTATTTTTGCCCTTTTGTCATATCAAACAAGTCTTTCCATCCCCTCCCACCTCTGACATGAACAAAGCATTTTCATCCAAACTGCTGGACATTTTAGACCATTCTCCGCAAACCCCAAAATAGTTGTGTATTAACATTCCAGTCAATTTAATTATTTTTCTTTCTCACTCTGAAGCTTGGTTTGATTTTCATTAAGTTGTCTTTACCATTTATTTGCCTAGCAGTACTATTTGTGGTAGCAAGCAATTGTAGAAGAGTACCCTAAAGTTGCAGCTAAAAGTACCTAAAAGGTGGATTCACTAATGGTGTTATTGAAAATAACCAGTACATTCAGCTTTTTAAATAATTTGATAAAAGTTTTCCCCACTATAAAATTAGTGTAATGTTACACAGACAGAAGCATCAATTCCTCATAAAACAAGCACAGCCTACCTTCTGCTTCAAAGTTTAATGTTCTTGTGAAAGTGCAACTGTGCACTTTACCCTTCCAGGTAATCAGTCCATTTTTATACTTATGGTAAAATGAATTTTTCTAAGTCTTTTTTAAGTTTAAGAATACATAACATACTGCTATGCTAATATTATGCAGCATGTTGCCTATTAATAGGGTTTACCAAAACAAAAATGAAGGCCAGCTTCAAGTGCTACTTGATCTCTTTCAAGCATACACCCGTTTAAGGACAGCTCTTCCTTTCACTCTGATTTGCATGATATTGCTGCTGGCTGTTGATTATCCCTTGAGGATAATGTGAAGCAGTTATGCGAATGCTGCACCCTGGAGAATGGCCCTTATCGTCAATGGCTTCGCAAAACTCCAGCTGTTTTTTAATTGGTTGCCAGGGTGAGTGAACAACAAGTACCTCCCAGCAGTGCTCTGTTTGGTGATAGAAAGGGAGTAATGTGTGGCGTGTGGCCAGAAACTGTGAGGGGGCTGCCTGGGTCAGTAGACTCAATGCCTGCTGCTGTTAGTTTTCAAACTTTTTCACAAGGGAGCAAAGATCTACATTAGAAATGTTGTGTTTGCCCTAACTGAATATGTGGGCGAGTAGAATATAAACAGAAATTATTTATATATTTCTTGCTCTTGGATTTTGGCTATCAACCAGCAAGTTGAAGAGTAGTCTGGGTTTCACAAAAGAAGCACCAATTCAGAATTTCAGGGCCAGTAGCATCAAAAGATAGAAAATAAGATGTTTTCCCAAGTATAAAATGAATATTGCACAAGACTTGCAAGTACACACTGAAACATAAAACTGGCCTTCTAAAGTTTTTCCTCTTGTGGATCTGTGTTCACACATGATGGCGCTATAATCTTTGCCTCATTTGGTTTCACCCCTAAAGTGTGCTAAGTGGAGCCCAGTGCTGGACGGTGTATCTGTATCTGTTCCATTTGTATGACTTGTAACATTTGATCATTTTCGGCATTAAAGTCTGTTTTTTTCTTAACCTGAGCCAAATGTGTCTATCTGCTCATTATTTCTCAAGGTATTAACTCTGAAGGGTTCTGGTGGGGTCCCAAAGCTGGTAAATGGACCTGAGTGTTGCACAGAAGGGGAAATGGGTTCACTACAACAAGATTGATTAAAAAAACAACAACTTTGCCCTATTTATATAAAACTCTATTAGCTGTCTGCATAAGCTGAAGTTGATTTAAAGCAGTTTTTGCACCGTGAGATTTGACACACTGAGATCTGCTAGAATAGTCAACCTGTTTTTCTTGAAGGATTATCTGCATGGCCTGGTGGGAAGCACTGATCCATCCTTGCCCTGACATTTGGTTCACTGTGAAACTTGTAAACTGAAAGTCACTTTAACTTTCTAAAAGCACTTGTCACTACAGGACCAGCTTTGTCGCTGGAACACAACTGCAGCTTTCATACACTCTGATGTCAGAAAGCCTCAAACTCACGTTTGAATCTTATTCAGCTGTCTGCCTTAATGTGCTATTCCCATTGCTTAGACAAGTGGGAGTCAAAATCGACTCAAGGGATAGCAGAGACAAATTGTGCTGCCCTTAGACACCAACACACAACTGCTGAGCCAAATGTGTGTATCTGCTCTGTGTGCACTTATAGACACACCATCTTCTGGATGCTAGGTAGCTAATTTCAGGAGGCTTGACACCTACAACCACTTTTGCCTTTAACTTTTCTCCCTTCCCCACTTTATTCCCCATTCTCTCAGTTCCTTGTACTCCTCTTCTGCTTTAGCTGTCAACGCACAGAAAGAAAGTCATTCACAGTGAGGAAAAGGACCATTTGCAGGTGTGGAAAGAAGATCCCAGTCTGTTACCTTTTGCCATGGGAGCTATTGTAATTTTCCTAGGAAAGAAAGAATTAAACAATATGAAAGATTTGGACACAAGATATTTTTGTATAAATTATGTCTTATTTAATATCAAAAGATTCTGCATATTTCCTCTCATGAGTCAGCAAAATGCTGGCTCTTATGTGTATCTGAAAAAGTGATGATCATGTCAGATGAACATATGCCTATTTCTGTAAAAATGTTTCATCTTGCTACTCAGTAACCTTAAATAGACTTTCTCAACTGCATCAGTCTGTGCAGCATATTGCAAACATATGGCGAGTTTACGATGACTGTCCAGTCGCAGCCACCAGCCAATATCAACCAGTTTAGAAGTGAGGACAAGCCATCTGTCTCAAAACTGATAAGTGTTGCACTAGACTAAGCTTTTTTACAGCCTTAGATGTTGAAACACAGTTTGTGTCGACTGCATAAAATGTGGTGAAAATGTGGATATTATGTGCAGGGATTTGGCAGTGGGGTTGACAAATGTGCCTAGAATAAATGTTAAAGCTGGAGGGAAAACAACATTAATAGAGGCAACAGAATTGTGGGCCTTATCACAGAAAAAAATCTATTCTTCAGGAACAATGTTTGGTATCAATACTGTATATGTTGTTTGTCAAGTAAAATGACAAGTTTGTTTATTGAGTCCAATCACCATGAAGAAAAAAAGATAGGATTTAAAGGTTTGAAAGATTGAGAGTAGGAAAGCTAGACGTCTGTTTATTGCTTGAACGTTTTGGTTCAGTTATTAAATATATATGGAGATATTGGGCCTGCTAAAGCATGACCTGATACATACCCAGTGATAGTTGTGATTTGCTCCAGTCCTCCCACAAACAATGTGTGATGTAGCGAGAAGAGGATCTACGAGCCCTTCCTTTTACTCTCCTGGTGCTATAAATGCATCTAACTGGTCTTGGTATTTTCTTCTATTGTCTTTGGGTTTGGTGACTATTTGTTTTTTCACAAATGGAATAGAGAAATCATTAATCCAAACCACTATTTTAAAGAATTCATGTTAATCCAATTGATATTGGATTATTCTCATCATATTTTAGATGGTGAGCTAGAGATAAACAAGAATTTCATATTTAATAGAAACAGTTAAATAAAATAGTTCTTGAGCATTTAGTTCTGTACTTCCGCATAATCAAGTCCATCATCGACCCATGGCAAAAATTTTGATTTAGGTTGCATGTCCCAACTAAGATGTTTTTTTGTTTTTTTTTCTTTTCTGGAGTACCAGTGTCCCTCCATGATGATACAGCACACTGGCAGGGAGGCCATGTCTATTGTGAAATTTCTGTGAAAAAAATGGAACTCTCCCTTGTGTTCTCCAATGAAAGATAAAACAGGATAAAGTTATCAGGATTAGTGACACAAGTGTTGTACAATTGTAATGCAGGCAAATTCATAGTGGAAACAAAAGAAAAGGTATGACACAGTTTGTCATGGAAGTCTGTATTTAAAAAATGCTCTTCCTCTGTCTGGATTGGACTTGAGCACAAATACACACACTGTTACTTTGCTGTACTGTCTCCAGCCTTCCTATTATCTTCTGTAAGGATTGCTCCCTCACAGTCTGAATAAATCATTACGTAAAAAAGAGTTCACAACTCTTGGTAAGAGAATCTACTCTGAAGACTTCCATCTGTGGGCTGATCAAAGTTAATATTTTTTACTTCACCACCCAACTGCTCAGCACATCTATGACGATCAACTCAATCCTGCCTTGGTGCTGACATCAGATGACTGATCAGAGCCACGTTTATGGAAAACCTTTTCCAGAGAATAAGCAAAGTCTAAACTAATGGAAATGTTTAAACATAAAACCACTCCACTTGAAATAAACAGCACACACACTTTTTAATTATAAAATACAGATTTTTCTTAACAATTATGCCAGACACAAAATGACAAAACACTAAAAATAAAAAATTGGGAATGTAATAAAATGGGTACACAAAAACACAACCAATAATGCAAGAAAAGTTAATAACTGTAGCTAAATAGATGTGGGGGTATGCTGTACTGCAAACCTAATAGCTACATCTGAGAATGGTTGGCACTTTAACTCTTGTTGTGGCAGACCGAGGGGGAGGGGGGGGCTCTGTGCTTAATGAGTTGTGTCTAAGGTGTAAATAAAACATTGTCCGTCTCACGCTGCTGAACTTTCATGGCTTCATTTAATACTTATTTTCACCTCTGCTTGCTCTTATGGCCCCTTATCATGGCAAAGAGGGGATACTATTCTCCTTCATCATCAATCATCACAGCCCATGCCCTGGCACCCTGGAGGCAGAGGTGCCCTATTGTTTTGTTCTGTTTTACTTTGCTGTTTTTCACTGGCTCTATTTCTGGTATTTAAAGGTCTTGTGGCTTACGATGCATAACAGCTCCGCAGCAAACTAGATTAATGTCTAGACTGATACAAAGCACATCTCTGGAAGTAAGTGGCTTAGTTTTGCCTTTAAAAGTCCAAAACAAGCAATAAAATGAAACATAAGATGTCATCTCAATGCCATGATGACAATCTCAATGTCACTGTGATGGCAAGCCACACAGCACAAGATCCACACCACATCATAATTTGGTTTTACTTTAGTTTGCTTTGTAGTCATTACTTTAAAATAGTCCTTATTATATATTTCTTAGTTTATTATTCCATCATACCTTACAATGTTTATATGGAGTGCACACATATTAACACTACAAGGTCAAAATTCAGTTTTATGTTGTATTAATACTACTTTCTTTATTTGAGTTACCTGTGTGTTTTGTGTTCGGCTTCCCCTCCCTGGCGGGTAAGAGGCATGGCTTTAGTACAGTGTTCGAAATTTGAGTCAGTCAGTCAAGTCTCTGTCAATTTCAATGGCCATGAGTTTCTTGAGATCCAAAGTCTCATCTTAATCTAGCGCAAGGCAGGCAGCGGATCCAGCAGCTCCAGGTCTTGGGTTGAAACCTGGAGCTCAGCGGATCCAGTCCAGGCCTGCGGTGGTGTGCAGCTGGACAAAGCCCAGCTGCACACCAATGGGGTTCTAAAAAAAAAAAAAAAAAAAACCTGCATATATGTGTAGAACTTAATTAACTATTAAAATCCAAATGTATGCAGGAGCAATAAATCCCATTTAGCAATTTTTTTTTAACTAATAGCAAGCTTGCAGAAAACATATCACACTATATGTCAACCATCATAAGTTTGTACATAGCAAAAGAAAAAAAAAAACAATACAGTGAAAATCATTCTATTGCTCCAACGTTACACATTTCTCCGATTGGTTTTATGTTTTGTTTTTATTTCCTTGTCGGAACATATGGAGAAGTAATGCCAGTGACGCCGGTTAGCATTAGCTTCTTTTCAGGTTGCAAAAACACATCACAACACTCACCGGAGAAAATCACATCAGAAATGGATTTAACTGCAAGGATCAAGACACGTCTCTTCTTTTCTGCCAACCATTACCGGAATTCATCAGAGTTTATCATATAACGTGCTTTTTTTTTCTCTTAGCATGAAATAGCTTAGCACAATGTACTCCAGACAGCTACGCTTTCTTCTTCTACTATTATTTTTCTCTGCTGTCTAAACTTTGTTTAATAAAAGCAAATTTTTCCTTAGTGGTTATGATATAAAAATATATAAAGGCATCATAAATAAAATGTCCTATTATTATTATTATTATTATTATTATTATTATTATTATTATTATTATTATTATTATTATTATTATTGTGTGTTGTCTTTCATGTGGCTTCCCACTGAAGGCTCCTTTTTGTCAGGAAGAATCAAAACAACAAAGATGCTATCTGTCCAGTGTGCCAAAAACAGGTTTTCTATTGCCCTAGGTTTGTACAGCCTTCTGTAACCTTTTATAAAAATATGGTCATTTGGTGGGAGGAGGCTAATAATGCTGAAGTTATCATCTTACAGTTTGGCCTAAATAAAAGTTTTACTGTTTTTGTTTTGGTTTTTGTTGTTGTTTTTAAAGGAAGGTACAATCTCTAGTTCAGACTGGTAAACACTTTTACTGATCTAACCTTATAACAACCTTCAGAATCGCTGACACATTCAGCCAACAACTGCTACTGACACTATCTAGCAGAGGTGTGTCAAAAATGTTTTATTCATATCTAGCATGTAAAATTAGAGGTATTTTAATACTGTGAAATTGGACTGTTTTACACATATACAGTATTTATTTGCCCCTGAATGCTCAAAGTTACATCATCCTGCTGAATTAATCCAGATAAGTCAGTCAAACACATGTGAACAAGTTCTGTGCTCCAAAAAATTTTTTTTCAACATATGTATGGTGTATTTTTGATTTTTTGAGAATATTGTGAACTGACCTAGATTTGGCCTATTCTTAGAGGTGAAATCCAAGATGATCTTTTAAACTTAGTTCCATCTGAGAAGTTGGCTGTTTCTTGTTTAAAAACCCAGAACACTGGACATGCCTGGAAGGAGTCTTGAAGGCATGAAATCCTAATGTTACTCTTCCTGTTACAGTGTACAGACATGGCCCACCGGTCATCTCTGGCTCACCAAGATTAATGGCTTGTCTCACAGGTTGGATTCCCATTACATAGTTTGTCTATCGCCACCTCGTTACGGACACATCCCTCACTGTCAAAGAGAGCAGAAAAACACGGTCGAATGGTCATACCCTACGAACCTAACTCACTTAAACCTGATACACTCTGAGCAGCACATGGGAAGACCAAGCAAATAATCACCCTCCCTACTGTACTTCTCACAAATGGTCAAAACACAATATCCACCTGTGAAGAACTGCAGGTCCTCTAGAAAGAAGAGAAGTTTGGCTAATTAAACTTGCAGACTTTGGGTCACTTTACCCCAAAAGTAGCAATATAAAAACTCCTGACGTAGCATAATTTTATAATCCAAGATGTAGTAATCTGTCTTGGAGAGGTGATTTTTTCTGTTGTGTTAAAACATTGAAGCTTTCCTTTTTTGTGTGTGAAATTGACCTTCATTTTGGACCGTTTTTTAAAATGCGGTATAAGGCTAAAAACTTCCTGGAGGAACTCGACCTCTCATATCAGGATGAGAGACTGTAAATAATGGCCTCTTGTCACGCAATGGATAATGAATGGCCCCACATTTGCTTGGATAAATAGGATATGTGTGGGTGCATAAGTGTGCATGGGAACACTGATGAGTGATATGCGGTGCATGATGGTGATGTGTTGTCATTTGTACCAGCACATGTGTTCTTGGCATCTAATCCTATGATTGGCTAGTCATGTGTGCAAATAAGGATGCACCATAAAGATATTTTTCAAATATCCAATATATTTTTTTGCCTCTCATTGCAGATGTATGCATCTCCTCTTATATCATACAGATGAGAGTAACCCTGTTAATAATTCATCGAGAACTCTACACGTCCACTGGTAAGTTATTGTGTTTTTGGCTGAGCCATTTGTCTTCATAGTGACTAATTTGCCCTGTGGTGAAATGGCACTGAGGGCTTAGTGGCTGTAATGGGAGTCAATGATATTTTCAGGGGATGTGAATGACCTAGCTTTTCATTTTGTCTCCCCACACAAATGCACACGCACATGGCACACTGCTGTATAAAACGAGCGGGGTTATAGGATTGATATAGCATTGTGAAAAATATAATTGGTTGTTTAATTCTGAGAAATTAGAAATAAAGTATTTGAAAAAACATTACAAAAAGCTGAATTCCTATTTGAAAAAGTCTTGGTTTAGTTCATGGCACATGTGAATCTTCTATAAATCTGCTGGATAAAACAGTTGTTTCTGGTCTGAACTAAACCACCCCCATTTTTTCAAGGAGACTGAATTATGTTCTTTATTTCTTGTAAATAAAACAGTTAAAGTGGTTACTGAAGGTCTTTCAGAATTTAATTGCTTTTTAATTCATTTTCTGTCCAACCTTTGTATACAAACACAGCAGCATAATATACAGTGTGTACTTATGAGAGATGTAAAATTCAATAGTTACTGGAAAAAGAAGGTACTATTAGAGCTGAAAAGTAATTTGTTCAAGAAAATGGGGAGAGGGAGAGCGAGTGGAGTAAAGATCCTGCTATGATTCTTCTGTTAGTCCATGACAAGGTTTAAGCTCAAAGACTTCCAGGAATCCTTTTTGAAGTGCTCACTTATTTAAGGTTAGTCAAGCAGGATGTTCATCTACCTATTCATTGTTTTCTGCTTGTTTGAGATTGGGTGGCAAAAATAACTGGCCAAACCTAAGTCTCCCCAGTGTTGGGTTATTTCAGTAGTTTGGATTTTATTCTTTTTTTGGTCATGATTAAAATCGTGTGATCATAGCAAGCCAGGAAAAGGACAGCTTTGCTTTTTGGCTCAGCTCTATTCTTATTTTTATTTTTTTTTATTACAACAGGCTGAAGATGACGTCAGTCAATCTACCCATCCTCTGCTCCATCCCATGATTACGTTGTGAAGGCATCAACAAAACCTAATCATCCTCAAAAGCAATGAGCATTATCTAAAGATCAAAAAATAGTCACCATCCTGTCAGTGCTATGCCTTGAGATCCTTTTCATGAATCTCACACAAAGGATTGGGGGAAAGGTGCAACTCACACTCGGAACAAGATTGACTTTGTCCCAGGAATTCAGTCAGTTCTTTCTGGGCTCTTTGTGCTTGGATAAGTCAAAGATAAGAGCTAAATAAAAGTATGGAGGTACTGTTTTGAAAATGAGGAGAAACACAGCTAAAACCTATTTTTTTAATATCTAAAGAAACCCCAGGGGAAACACAGATTAAGATTTTATTTAAAAATTACAGCAGCATTTGATTAAATAAAGTAAAGTCAAAGAAATGACAGAAGACTCAAGATCTTTGCACAGCATTGTAGTTTCAGATTTTTAGGTAAAACATTGACTCATCCGAAATAAAGTCATGAAATGCTGACAGATAAAAATTAATTACATTGAATGACTATTCTGATATCATTATTGCACACTAGACATAAGTATAAAGAAGTTAAAAACTGATTTAATCATGAGGTCACACTTGATTTTTAAAAGTTTGTTGCATTATCTGCTGTGTGAAATCTTAACCTTAAACATAATTGGAGAATGAAGCCTTTAAATAAAGTACATCATCTTCAGTCTGGACGTAGACACACAAAATGGAAATGCCGATTTAAAGATTAAGTAGCTGCTGACTGTATTCAAAGGCGATGCTTAAATAAACGCTGTCAGCTATTTTCAATTTATTTCAAGCACAGATACTTTCCAGATTTGCAGGTACTTGGACTCAAAGTGCATAAGGGGAACTAATCTCCTTCTGTAAGCTTGAGTGAATGCAGGGACCCTATCCCTCACGTCCGTCCACCTATTTATCTAAGTAAGTTACATGTAAGCTGCTATTTATGATAAGGCTGCAGAATTATGTGATCTAAGTAGCTTCTTTCTCATTATAACCTTAATGTGCATTAAAGCATTAAAGTGAGCTGTGTGATCTCCCCTGGTGTGTTTTTATATCCATATTCATTAAGATGGAAGAATCTGGGGTTTTATAGATTGTCAGTATATTAATCTTGGACACCTCTGTCTCTCACACACAGATCAGATTTGGAGTGAAGTAATAAACAGATGTCAAGGGCTGTCAAATCTCTATAATGTCTCGCTTTTTCTCTGGAAACAATTGACCCAGATGTATTGCAGTATAAACAGGAGGAATGAGCCTGGAGAAATACTGAGCACAGAGAAAGGTGACATGAGGAGCAAGCATTTATGAGATCTGAAGTACGTGATGCACAAACCCCCCTCCAAAATCCAAATTTGAATTGTTTTTTGTAAATGTAAATATGAACACCAAAAAATCAAAGAGAACTACAATTTTTACAACTTGGATGTTTGACAAATATATAAAACAGCATGCACCCACTGCTGCACAGATATCTAAATATATACATAATAAATAGATGGCACCACAAATATATACAGATCTAAAATAATATTGTGAGAATGTTCCCTATTTTCCACCACTCATTTCCAAATGGGAAACTCATATTGGTTCACAATCCATAAAGTGAAATATTTTCAACCTTTACTTCTTTGAGGATCGTGGCCTGCAAATAATAAAAACGCAAAATTAACTGTTTTTAAAAATTGGAATATCACACAACCAGACAAGATCAATAAAAAAAAGGATATCTTAATCAGAGATGTCAGGTTTCTCAAACGTATGTTCATCTATGTGCACTCAATTAGATTTGAACCTAATTTTCAGGAATTACTGCATCAATATGGCATGGCACTGAGATGATCAGCCTATTCCTCTTTTGAGAGATGGAAGCCAAGGTTGTTTTGATAGTTGCCTTCAGGTCAGCTTCACTGTTGGCACTGTTAGCTTTTGGTACCTTTGGCAGTGTGGGCAGGTGTCAAGTTCTGCTGGATAATGAATTCATAATGTCCATTATGTTTGTTAGCAGAAGGAAGCATGAAGTATGCAAAATTATCTGGATAAATTGCTACGTTAAATTCTGTGCCTCTTCCTCCTCAATCTGGAAAATGAATTTACAAATACAATACAATCTTTATTTAAATGTGAAAGGAGAACTTTGGACCACTAAGCAACAGTCCAGCTTTTTTCAGCTTTACCTCAGGTAAGAGGCTTCTGATTTTATTGTTGTCATGTAAATATTTTGGATTTTCAATATCTATAAGCCCAAAACAAAATTACAACTTGGAACTAATTTATAATTTCTACTCTAAATGTAATGGAACAATATTCTTTGATGAAACAAAAAATATTGAACTTTTTCTCAATATTAAAACTTTTGGGATGTACTATTTTTTCTTGCACAACAGTGCACCCTAGTCAGTATTCAAGCTGTGTGTTTTCTCTGACAGTATTTATTATTTTAGATATGTTTAGGAATAAGCAGCTCTCTCCCCAAACCTGTTTGAGGGGCTGTTTTGAACCTTCAATAGAGACTATTTTCTCTTCAGAAAATAGCAGTGAAAAAGCACGACAGGGGACAGATCTGCAGTAGAAACATGCACAAAAGGGCCGTCTGCCCAACATATATACTGTGTGCTGCCTCCCAAAGGAGAAATCAAATTTTCTAAAAGGTGTGAATTCAACAAAGGGACCATTTTATGGAGTGTGTGGCTCCTTCTGCTTTTTGACAGGCTATTTGCCCTCGAAGATTCATTGAAATACGTTTTCAGCAGAGAAAGATCACAACAGAAAGCTTTGAAATCCAAATGTACTCTTGTTTGTAGGCTTTTCTCTTGACAGGAATGCAGAGTATGTTTATATATATATATATATATATATATATATATATAAGGAGCTAATTTGTGCTTTAAAGAGATTTGTGTGCTATTCAGAAGGTTGTAGTTATGTTACCAGCCAGAACCAATAATAGGAGAAGCAAAGTTCCCGAATAAGTTTCATCTATTGGTATATACGGTACATTATATTTAGCCTTCAGTGGCAGATTTTAGCCCTGTGATGAAATGGCGACCTGCCTAGGGTGTACCATATATCTTGGTCCCTGGTCCTGTTACTTTCAAAACCTTTGGTATCACCATATTTTATTATATATATTTTTTTTTATCTTGCTTTCAATCAAAAATAAGTGTAATATATTGGAATTTTTAAAAACCTGGGAAACTGATTCAAGAAAGCAAGCTACCGAAAAAACATTTTATAAAACTTGTTTGATATGGAACACATTATAGAAAATAACAGACCAAAAATTGAGTTGGTTACCTTAGATACCTTATTGTTTCAAACTGGAATAGATGATCTAATAATTTCTAAAGAAAGTAAGAAAGCTGTGATGGAGATATCATTCACCTCTCACCTCCATCCGCCTGTCCCTCTCCTCCTCTATCCCCCATCTCTCCTTCTTGCTGACAGAAATACATTAACCGAGACCCGCTCTCCTTGAAGTTCCTCCCTCAGCAGCTGCTGTCTCAAACACTTTATTGAATTATCGAACAGAGAATATATATGACAAATGGAGTCAACAGACTAGCTTTTGGTTTACATCCTTATCCAAACAGACCATGTTTACTCCAGGAAATCAAAGTATAAATCTGTTCCCTGTTTATGTGCGGATCAATAACTTGCTACAGATACCTTCAGGTGTCTGTCAACAAACCTAAGAGTAACATAGCTCAGGACTTAGAGACTTCTCTCATTTTAGTTGCTTTAGCAGAAAACCCAAAGCTTTGAATAATCAAAAAAACTGACCTTACTATCATTGACTTATGAACAGATTAAAAGCAATTCCTCTATCTTCTCTCAGATTAGCATCCAGATATCTCACATTAGTAAGAGGCATGGAGACATGGAACAAAATATGGAGAAGAAGGGGGTTTCACAAATATAACTAAGGCTTTGATAGCCCCCCAAGAAATTGTGCTAAAAGATAATTATGGTGCTGGGAAAAGTAATTTGTATCATTTCTTTCATGCTTACTCTTTTACCACTCCTAAATGTTTCTGAGCATCAAAATCTTAAAGATTATTTAAGTAAATACAGAATGGTGGTTTCAAATGATAACTGGCCATGCTGTGACATGCTAAAATATCTGCTAATATGTCTGAATTAAAGCAAAGTACCAAGCAAAGTGGACCAAATTTCCTTTCCAGTTAAGGAAAAATACTCATCACCCATTTCCACAAACCCTTGATGCTGCTGACGATGACACAGTCATTTATTAGATTTAGCGGGAAAATCATATTTGGCCAGGTTCAAAAATGTTTTTCTCCTTAATAAATTTAATATTTATTTAAGAACTCCATTTTGTATTTACTTACATTATCTTTGTCTGTTTTATTTTTTTTTTTTATTAATGAGCTGCAACATTTAGGTAGTACACAAGAGCAAAAACTAGAAGCAATTATCTGTATATTTTCCAAGTTATCTGTTGTCATAAAGTGTGGTTTAAAAAAAATTAAAAATTACAAAAACTATAAGGAACACAAGGAGCCACAGTTGAACAAAAACAAGAATACAGAACAATAAGCCAACAGGGATTAAACAGGATTCGACAGGATATAATAGGAGGAACCAGCAAAGAGTGAGAGGAGAAGCGTTTAAGTACTGAGATAGTGAATGTGGAACAATGGACCTGGGCTGATTTGCTAACTGATTAGCAAATCAGCTAGCATTTGCTAATCTAGCTGATTAGCTAGATTAGCTAATCAGCTAGCGTCTCCTCCTCCAGACGGCAGGAGGAGGAGAGAGAGAGTAGGAAAGTGGGCGAGTGAGAGTACACAAGTGAACTGGGAAATAGATTTAACATTAAAGTATGAGTAAACATAAGAAACATAAATACTCAAAGAAAAACAAAGAATAACTAGACACAAGAAATACACATAATACAATGGAATCACTAAGGAAGAGCTGAACTAAAGCAAAAACAGATACCAGGCTGATCTAATCAAAGAACGAGACTAAGGAGCACAGAATAACAATGAAACTAGAATCAATAAATCAAGCCCCAAAACAATCCATGATCCTAAGAACTGTATGTGATTGCTAATATTTTCCTAATTTATAATTTTGCCAACATTAGCAACCAGAGACTATTATCTTAAACTGAAGCTGAGTACTTGGGTGATGAACCAGGGACTGCTTCACTTATTTAACTGCTAAAATGAAAACTTCAAATCTGATAGCAGCATTAGGTTTTCCATCTAAAACTATTGTGAACTGCTTTTAGAACAGTGATAAGGGTAGTTTTTAGCTGGATTGTGCAGATTTTCTTCCTAGAAAAAAAGTTAATCCCCTCCCTTTTGTTGCACTATTAGTGTTTGCAGTATTGCAAGCACTTAATGTTGAATATGGGCTGGGGTTTGTGCTGGTATTTATCTCTTGAGCAAGCAGTGGTCATTTGAGGAGGTTGAAACTCCTAAGACTCTCAAATCTGCCAGAATCTCTCAGTCTCGTCATTTCTTAGGCAGATTGGAAGACTGTCAGCGGAGTGCTGCAATTTTCCTCCTCTGTCCAGAGGTTAAAGGAAATTCGGAAAATGGAGATATGAAGGTTTGACTTGAGTAAAAAAACAAAAAAGAAACAGTTCATTTTTCACACAGCAGGTTGACAGCTGCATCTTCTGATTGTGCAAAGTTCTGGTTGTTTTTTCACTGTATAACTGTATTTGTTATTGTACATACAATGCAAAGTCTGCAGCTCTTTGCTGTGCATGTAAATTTGATACCTGCGGACAAAGGGCTCCCTTTGTGTCATTATACCTTTCGACGAGTCAGCATGTTGTTTACTGAAGTTGTCTTTGGAGCAACAATGGCGTCTTGCACTCTGAGTCCCAGCGTGCCTCATTAGCTGCTGCCATTTCAGCTCTTCGTCCCTTGTTAATCACCTCAGTCGATCACCTCTCTGCAATCAGTTAAATTTAATGATTAAGTGGAAAAAGCTAAGAAATTCATCTTAGTTAAGCAGCAACATGGGGAGTGTGAGTTTGCAAACAAATATATTGGTATTAAAAGTGAAAGATATTCCAGTAGTCTTTTTTATTAACACTGAGCCTGTGTTTTGTTCTTACTTTTAGCTGCTTGAGTGAAATCATACAAAAGCAATCTGGAGGAAGAAAAGTATGCACAGAAATTTTCATTCACAGAAAGTGTCTTATAACTGTAGCAACCTGCAAAGGTGTAGGAAAAGGATTTTCCACCAGCCAGGTGATACAGCTGTGCAATTCTGCTCCAGTTCCTTTCCTTCCACAGGAATATCAAGACAATACTTTTTTGTAAAATCTCTGTGGCAATGGACTCATTGATTTTAAACTGCGCTAGGCACAAGAAAGAGCAGCAGAGGAATGAAGAGCACACTTTACAAAAGTAATGACTTCTGTTGCAAACTTTATTGTTATCATCTCAGTGGTCAAGAAACTTAACCTGACTGAGTGTGCTTTAAATGAGGGAAGCTTAGTATAGAAACAGTGACAGGTCAAACCCCATTTCCATCATGAGAGAAGAAGTGGTGGTGGTGGAGGAGTATAAATACCTCAGTCTTTATCTGAACAACAGACCGGACTACAGACTCAACATTGAAGAAGGGACAGAGCAACCTATGCTGCTTGAGAATACTTCACAGTCCTTCACAGTTTGCAGCAAGATGCTATTTATCTTCTATAAGTCTATTGTTGAGAGACATCCTAATAAAGAAACTGAAAACTCTTAAATTATGGTAACAATTTCACTCCTTTCACTCTGTATCAACTCATAAACCATAAACCCACATAGTTTTAGAAGATTCTGATCAGTTAAAATGTGTTTCTTTACATAAAATAATGTCTTTCCTCATTTGTATTGTTCTGAAGGCTTATTAAAGTTATTATTAACACTTTTCTAAAAATAATAAATATTACCAATTAAACATTTATTCTGCTAGAAAGGTCTCCAGAAGAGATAAGTCCACTTATGAATCCACTCATTTGAATGCTTTTACTGTCCTCATAATGTCGTCTGTTTCATGAAGTGTACCAGTTCCTCCTGCAGCAAAACAGCCCTACTACATGTTGCTGCCAACCCAGTACTTCACATTTGAGATGGTGTTTCCAATCCCCTTTTTCTTTCAAATGTAGCAATGGTCATTATGGCTAAACAGTTCTACTTTAGTTTCATCAGACCACAGCACATCTCCAATGAAGGCCTTTGTCACTGTGTGCATTTGCAAACTGTAATCTGCTTTTATGCTTCTTTTGGAGTGACGACTTCCTCTTTACTGAGTGGCGTTTCAGTCCATGTTAGCACAGCACATGTTTAACTGTGGATAATAACAGTACCTTACCAACTATCGACATTATATCTATACTTGAATATAATTGTTTGAACAGATGAATATGGTACCCCTAATCACCTGAAAATTGTTCCCAAGAATTAACCAGACTTTTCCAGTTCCACACTTCTCTTCCAGATACCCTCTTCTCTTCCCATCATGTTAAACAGGATAGTGGTGTGTTCTAGATGTGGCCTTAAGATACATGTGTATGGATGTAAAGACATACGTGTGTACATCCACGCGTACATGTGGATGTAACTGAATTGTCTAAGTTAACCTATTAGACGTATCCAAAGTCATGACATCAACATGTGGGCTTTTCCTTTGTTTACAGATCATAATCTGTCAATATGCAAACTTCTCACTTTGAAGACATTAATAAATAGATACCTGACATATTCTCTTATTTCTGCTGCATTTCACAAATAAAATTAATTTGTTAATTCCAACTAGCCTAAACAAATGATGTTTGATTTAACTTCAGACAGTAAGAAGTGTATGCGTCTTTTTATTCATTGTACTTAAACTTCAACTTTCAACTGTATGTACACCTCTAAAAATAACTAAATAAGGTAACTTTCAGTTCATGTTGTCATGAACTAAAAGTTCCAGGTTATCTCTAAGCAATAATCTTCAGTTATTTTGCAGCAAATTAATAAACTGGCCAACTAGACTGAATAATCAGGATGGTTGGTGACATCTTTCCTTTCCTTTTATAAACATTGTATTTGTGGTAAATGGTGACAGAGAGTATTATATCCAAATTACATTTATTTTCAGAATAACAATCTCCATTTACTTTTGAAGTGGCGTTCCACTTTGTCATAAATATATATATTTTTTTATCCTGTCGAATTGTCTGATTCAAGGACAATCTGCTCACCTGTGTTTCTTCTCTGAGCACACATTCCCCCAGCGAACAGAGCTGACCTCAGTGCAAATGCAGATGAACATGTGGCCGACGCCAACTCAAGATCAAGACCTTTGCTCCCTTTGGTTCAAACATGAGGGGTTGTTTTAGCATCTAGTGCTGTTTTTCTTTTGTTTTTTTGTTTTTTTTTCCATGATTATAATTATGTTTGGGAACAGTTTTCAACTTCTCATCTGTCTTTTATCAGCAACCTGTCAATCACCAGGTGAATGTGGCAGTTCATGAGTCACACTGACCTTCACAAGAAGAGCTCCCTACTGATTAGCATTTCAATATTTCATGTTCAGGTTTTTAGTGGGGAGTTTCACTTGTGGTTTGCAGGTACAAATTTCAAGTCAAGTTTAGATTTTTCTGGTGTTAACATACTCATTTAAGCTTTCGTTTAAGCCCTATCATTCCCTAGCAGAGTTGCATTTTCTAACTCCATCTGTTGTACAATCAGTTTTGAGAGTCAGATCCTCTATGGAATGTTAGCCCTTCTGTACTCTGTTGTATTCATCTGATCTTCTTATTTAGACAAGCACACTAACCTTTTCTCAGCACAATGTGATAATGATGGACTTAATGTCACACGATCACATATTACAGCAAGACAGGGAACTCTTTTGTGGGCTACATAAAAGATTAAATTAAATCATTATCTGATAAGTGTCAAGAAGCTGATTGGGAAAAGTGCATGCTAGAGATGACAATGTACATATTTAAGAATGCCAAGGTACTATGGCATTAATGTGAAAACCATTAAAGATGCAACGCAAAGATGAGCGACCAACCTCCAGAAGAATCTTTAACCCACAGGTCTTTTTTTGCAGACAGCTTATTACAACTTTCCTCTTAATTTTTTTTTCACCTTTGTCTCACAACACCACAAACCTTAAAATATTTCAACAAGATTTTAAGAAAAAGAGCAACAAAAAAGCTGATAATTGTACAGAAGAGGGAAGATAAGAGATGATTTTCTAATTGTTTTCCAAAGTAAAAATCAGAAAACTGTGTTATGCATTTGTATCCCATCCATCGTTACTCTGATACCCCTTCCAAAAATATCGAGAGGACCAATTGCCTTCAGAAGTCACCTCATATGTAAATAGAATCCACCTCCTTGAAGGCCACAGAGATTTGTAAGAGAGCATCAATGAACAAACAGCGTTATGAAGGCCAAAGAACACAGCAGAACTTTTGGGTCTGGTTGGAGCAGTTGGTGAGTAAAGTGACTATCGATATTACTGGACTCTATAAAATGTGACTTAAAGGATGTTGGAGTTGTGTCCTTCCTTTCTTTTGCTGCAATCTTTGAGCTGGGCTCTAACAATGCAATATGCATTTTGAGGCAGAAAACTCATCCTAAAACCCAAAAACCACAGCAAAACCAAAGCATCATCCTGTAAGGATTGTGGTGCTTAACAGGGACAGAGAGAATTGATAGGGAAATGAACGGACCTAAAGACAAGGCAGTTTGGAAGAAAACTGTTAGACCGAACCAAACACTTGAAATGTTGGTGGAAATTTACATTCCAGCACCCCTGTATGCATACAGCAATGTTACAATGGAGTGTTTTAGATAAAAGCATATTCTATAAAGTTTACTTACTGTACTTAATACTTACAGCATTGTGGGTGGCAGGACTGTGGTCCATCTTCAGTGGTCAATGGACATTAGGCGACACCTTGGACATATCACCAGGCAATCAGAGGGCAGCACAGAAAAACAGGGCCAAATTTCATGCACACACAAACACACACCTACCCGCTGTTTAGCCTTACGAGTCTGTATACAGCTTTATCGGCTCTGTTAAGCAATGTCATAGGCTTGTTCTGAGAGCATATTAAATAGTAATTCAACTTAGTGCATGAGCATAAAATGTAGCAGTGCAGGTATAATCTTGGTGTATTTGTTCAAAACACCAGGAAAAGAGAAAAAGTAAATGCATTCTGATTTGGAATATATCATGTTGGTAGATATTTAAATTTAGATATCGATATGGGATCGAAACTCAAATGTCTTGCATTGACGTATCTCCAATTTGGAGGACAAACAGACTCTTCTTTGAATTGGATCAGGATTTAAACATAGGTGAAAAGTGTAATTGTTTACCTCATGAAAGGACCAATTTCCTTCATCACATTTCATGGAGTAACTTCTTGCACGAGACAAATCAGCTGAAGTCTTAAATTACTCTCAGAAAGATTTTATCAGGTGGGTATGAACTCACAAACTATTCCAGCAAGTGTGTGGGTGTGTGCTCACTGGCAAACCAATAAGTATGTCAATTAATAATCCAGGCTAGTTAGCATAGTGAATGCAGACTGATATCAAAAAGTGAATGAGCAATTACATTGATCTGCACAGATACAATTTGATGAGATGGGACCAAAGAGAAAAGCTTTTTTGTTTTCTTTGTAGTTCATCCCCTGAGGTTGTTGACTGGCAGCTGAGCAGGACAGACAGGTATAAATTGTTCTTAGCATTGGGATACTGTGAAAGATAGAGATGTGCAGAGAATAACTTAAGCTCCAAAAAAGAAAAGGGAGTTGAATAAGGAGAAAGACGAGTGGAAAATGCGCCTGCTGAAGCGTAAAATTAGCAATTACATTGGGTGTCATCAGTAATGACTATTTCAGTCCAGATATAGGGAGGGGGTTAATGTCCAACAGTGAGACTGTAATTCAGCTGTTACACCTGTGTTCAATCAGCCGGTCAGAAGAGACTGTGATGGAGCACAGCCCAGCACAAAAAATATATATATATCCTACCTGTGCACTAATAAACAGAGATGAATGCCATCTGCTGGGAAAGCTTTCAAATGCAATTTATTTTTTAAGAGCCATATGCTGACCTTGGCTGCAAAGACCACATTTGTGTGCAATTTTATTGGAGGTTCGATCATGTGTGTGCGTGTGTGTGCTTTACATGCTGAATTCTGCTATTTTTTTTCTGAGCTGAGTCAGGAAATTTAATTGGCCGGAAGAAGAAGGTCAGATATGTTGTGTAAGGTGTGTAAGTTGAACACGACAGGTGGAGAGACAGATTTCCTTCAGCTCAAACTCTCAGTGAGAAAAAGGAAAACATACTGATTAATCCACCCACGTGAACACAATTAGTGTTTCTAAGTTCAGCCTGTCTGCCAATGTGCGTACCTAAACCTTGTTGCACGTGCGTGTTACTGACATTTAAAATTTTATATTCAAACAGTTGCTGTCATGTCTGGCAAATCTGTCTACCAAAATAGCCCCCCTCATTTACTTTGATTATTCTGCTGCTCCCATAAAAAATAACCATCTGTCCTTGGTTTACTGAAAAAGTGGTTTTTAAAACCCCAACACCTTCATTCATCACCATGATGTCACATTTATCACCGCAGCAACGGGAATACAAATGAGGTGGATGCGCACTCAGTGGCCTGCTGTAAATAATTTACTGTTTTGTTTTATTGGAAACAGAGACACAACATTATTTTCAGCTAGCACTCCCCTTGGCCAAGGTCTGCGCACGCATTCATCCAGGGTGCATCACGCTGAGAAAAACTGAATCTCATTTTATGCTCTTTATTACGTTTAATCACTAACCATTAAGGAAGAGTCTCTCTCAAGGCCTGGATGCACACTGGAGTGCCGTTAGCAAGATGGCATGATGCATCGCAGCTCCTCAGAGCCATATGGTAAAAAGTCTGACTGTGATGTATTTGTTATGCTTTTATACACCAGATTTAGATGTCTTCTGTTGTCTTTTTCATAGCTTTGATGTATTACATGTTTTCTTACGAACAAAGACGCCCTGTCACCAGGGAACTCACAAAACGCATACAAATACACACTCTTGCATGGTTGAATCTATTCAAACAATCAGATTGCACCATCTTCATCACCTCACCATGCTGCCTATTCCATAAGTCACTGTGCCTCCAGTAAACTGAACTCAAAAACATTTCTTTGCGGAATGTGTATCCAACTACTTGGAGTGTGTGCCTCCAACTCCAACTGATAATGCTTGCATGTCATTTCACCTACAGTCCTGATTATAAAAGCTTTAATTGCATGTGTATCACAAAGTAGTGACAGCTTTAGAATACTCCACTTCAGCTTTTAGATTTGCCAGTCAGAAGTAATCCTGTTGGAAAGGTGACATGGAGGATTTGGCTGGGCTCATTCACCACACATTATTAACCAAATCCTCCCACGGTATAAAACACAGTCATTATGAGTCCTCTAAATCCAAACTTTTATTTCTGTGATATTTCATGCTGTCCAAGTAATTAGTTTATTTCTAGATTTTTTACATTACTGTGTAATTTATAAATATACAATACACTTTAGATCTTACCCTGCTATTTGTGTCGTTTTAAAGCCACTGACCAGTCTTTTTATGAATTCGAAAAAAAAGCACAAATTAGATATAGCTTGTCATCTATAAAACAGCATGCTTTAGTATTTTTTTTTTTCTGCTTGGCTGCATACATAATTTTAATTTGTTATCTAATCAAGATCAAATATACCCTTCAAAAATACGTCACATAAAGGCATTAAACAATTGGTTAGAGTTCATTTGAATATCATTTGCAAATTTCACCTCTTTCTTTCATTATTAGCAAGGCATTTTGAACACAAACTAATTTGACCAAGGTGTCATAGATGTTTAATTTTTCCTCATATAACAGAGCTGTAGAGGAGCAATGCCAATATTTGGGCCCTTTCAGTTCCACAACACACAAAAACACGGACAGAATTGCATAAACAAAATGGAATTAAGAGTCAAACATGGAAATCTTAAGAGTTTTGGCTGCTGCAGCTCTCATAGCCACCATTACCTGGTTAGGCGGGGCTCTGCTCTGCTTCCGCTCAACTCTAATCTCCACACAAACAGCATAAACCGGTCAGCAATGACTGAAAAACTCCTTACTTTCTTCCCAAAAAGAAACAAACTACGCCTAAACTCAGGTTTTAGACCAGCAAGTTTTATTAGATGGCAAAAAACTTTTCTTTATGTTTTAAATAAGTTGATTTTACATAACCCTCTCCCTAGCTTCCTGTCCACACACACTCACTCACCTAAATGGTTTTCCATGACACACCAAGCATGAAGAGGTGACCAGTATTTGATAAATCCAGTATCACTTGCTTTGTGGTGTTTTATTTGCCAACATCTTCAAGGAGAGAAATGTCAAAGCGTAGATTTTATTTTTTTTAAATATTACTGACTTCAAGAAAAGAATTCTCCGAAGTGTCTCCTCTCAACAGAGCCTGAGAAAGCGCAGTCAGAACTGAATTTCTGAAAGAATGTCAATGTACTTTTTCAAAATAAAGGTTTTAACTAGCCTTTGGTTTACAGCATTACCCATCTGCTGGTAAGAAGAGTGTACACTGATTTCAGTACAACAGATTCATAATAGTCTTGTGGCCTCATTCACCAAGTTCACAGAAAACAAAATTGATTTTACAGTTTGCCTCAGCAGTTCTCACAAATATTCTAACATGTACTGCTCCTTCTTCGTTGGGGCCCTGTTCTGGATAAACTTTTACAAAAACACAATGCCAGCAGCTTTAAGTTGCTCTGTTTTAGATGGGTTTTCAAGACGGTCTTGCGTTTAATCGCCAGCAGTAATTTTATTATCCAGAGTTTGTGTGTTTTCTTGGTGTTATTTAGTGGAATTCTGAATTTGCTGTAATCTAACCCTTTTGATGTAAAGCAAATAATACCATTAGAACTGGATTTTAGCCTGCGCTAAGTAAGCATACACTCATTGGTACAATATGACCACTGACATGGAAGTGTGGATCACGTTTTCTCTCTATATCATGGCAACTATTTGTAGGTGCTGGTTCTGTCAGAACTGTGTCAGAATGGACAGTGCATTTAATAAACCTAAATCATATTCATATTCAGGAAGATACCTGAGTTGATAGGGCTGTTTTTGCAGTAAAATGGGAGCCAAAACATTATTGGGCAGTGTTCATAGGCTGTAGGAGACCACTGGTCCAAGTGCTATTGCGCCTTCTCTACCCAAAGAAGCCACTATTCTAAAATTATCCACCCAAAGAAAATCAATTCGTCTTCCTCTGACGCATGCTGCACATCCACCACTTTAAGCTCAGAAAGTCCATAGGAGATTTAAGCAGCCTGAAGCATGAGGAGGAACTGGAGTGTTGTCTGTGAGCTAATGAGCATTCTGAAAGGGGGAGGCCAGCATGACCCCAGGTAACAGGCAGCACAAGTAAAACATCATTCGTAACAATTGTAGCAAACCGAAGGGGACAATAGCTTGAACCCTGAGTCGTTTCTGTGGCACTGAGGCAAAGACTCATAGAAATGTTCATGTTAAATTTATGTTTTTTTCATTTTTACCTTCTGTTGATTAAATAAGTACATTTTAAATTAAATGGGAATATTTTTCTTTTGTTTTCACAGAGGATAAATGGCAACATGGCAGAAATGTATTTTTAAAAACTCATTGGTGGGGAACTTGATAAACAAATAGTGATAGCAACAACAATGAGTAAAAACCAGTAACCTGAGAAACTGTTTCACTCTAAAACGACCATAAGTATATAACAACA
This sequence comes from Alfaro cultratus, assembly GCA_903066825.1. Classification (NCBI taxonomy): domain Eukaryota; kingdom Metazoa; phylum Chordata; class Actinopteri; order Cyprinodontiformes; family Poeciliidae; genus Alfaro; species Alfaro cultratus. The sequence continues at coordinate 48,562 of CAEFZX010027660.1, read as the reverse complement.
TAAAAAGTAAATACATATGATGATTTTTGAGTATGAACATATATTTTTGTTTAAAAAATCTGTTTTTTTATTTATTTCGTTTTTTTATTTATTGTTACTCACCCTATCCCTCAGCTGGTGTGTTTATATAATATAAGCCCCATCCTACTACTTAGTAAAATGTTCTCTTCATCTTCAACAGGGGCTACACTGTCACTGTTATTATCTCAGGCTGTTATTGTAAAGAACTCATTGTTAATTAGCTCACCAGATTGAATAAAGGTTGAATGAAATGAACAGTCAACACTTGAGGGATAAATATGGAGAGTAAGATGGAGTTTCAACAAAGATGACAAAAGTGGAGTGACACATGTCTTTTGTTATGTCTAACACAAAGAGAATGAAAGTGTTTGACATTTTCAAATAAATTATACTGCAAACAATTAGCATCAACTCCACATCTAACCAATATACCAAAGCTGTGTGAATAAATTTGTGGCAATACACAGCGTTGTGGCTACAAAAATGCAGGTAAAATCCCATTTCACAAATGGAGCATAGCAGGCACAATGTGACATTGGCATCACCACAGCTAAGACTTCGTCTCACAGCTTAAGCCATGCTCTAAATATGAAGTCTTAACTAAATCTCCCAGCTTATCTGATGCCAGACACTTCAGGGAAAGTGCTGTGGCTATGAGTTTTCATCCCCACTGTTGCTGATTTGTTGGGGCCACATTCACCGCTGACACTGATGCTCTCCTCCTCTCTCTACTGAGCTACCTCGCCTTCCTTCCATCCACCCACATCTTCTCCTCCTTCCCTTCTCTCAATCCATATTACCATGGTCTGCTGCTTCCCATCTCCTGAGGGGATTAGCAGGCTAAACACAGGGAGAGTCTCAATAGCATATGGGAGTTGGTACCCCCTCGGATCGTAAATTCAGCTATGATTGAGGAGACTAGCGCCAGGCGCCTACTGGGCAAGGAGGAGTTCTAAGGCACCATATCAAGCAAACTGACCTCAAACTGACATTAAAGCAACCTTGAGTGATACCTAATGTGTCAGCTGGAACATGATGATAAGGCTGCAGATTAACAGTGAAGACTTCATGGAGGGGTGACACAATCTTCTAGCTGTACAAGAGATTAGAGAAGAGAAGATGCAAGATGCACATGTTGCCTGCTCATGCACACATTCACACGCAAAGTTAGGAGCAAAAAGTGTTTGGTCAGCAGCGAGAGGATCTGGTGATTTACTTAGGGTGATAGTATATTCTATTTGTCACTAGCAGCTCATTAGGCGAGGTGACGAATGAAGGTGTAACCCTGAGAAAGATGGTTTAATCTGCCTAATGCAAAAGCACTATTAAAGCCTTTCTTCAACGTGTCACTTGGGGCCAGAATTTGAACTTTATATTTCCCTCGTTAACAATACTTGGAAGATCATCAAAGAGGAAAGTTTTGTAACTTGCCTGGCTTTTCAAAAAACAAGGGGAAACTTAATGGAATAAGATAAATAGTTTTCATATATATAGTAAATCAGTAGCTCCCAGGATCTACCTTTAACAATTTTACTGAAGTAATGCAAGTAACATAATTTTAGACCATCAGGTGCTCTATCTGCTTTAAACTAATGCAGATAAAGCCAGCCAGGATTTTTTTTACACCAACATTTTTTCCGGTTTACAGAGAAAATCTCCAGTGAGTCGATGTCGTGTGAACAAATATATCACAAATCTCGGTGTCAGGGTAGAACGAGCCAACTAGTTCACAGTAATAAAACACCATCTTTGGACTCACACTGCATTGAACAGCAACAGAAAACCACACCGAGTGCCACCGAGTAGAACTGAATTGTACCATCAGAGAACTGATGGTACAATTCATACAGGCTCAACAAAATTGAAAGCAATTTAGAAAAATGTCTGACATGAAAAGTCTTGTTTTCAGCTGTTAACATTAGTCTTATGAAAACATGTGTTCATTCTGCCTTGTATGGGCAGTTCAGGATGGTGGTAGTAGTGTTATGGTAAGAATATTTTCTTAGCCCAGTTTGGGCCTTTCAGTACCAACATACCTGAGGTTGGTGCTGATAAGGTCCATTCCTCTGTGGCTGCCTTGTACCCATCTATGGAAGGCCACTTCCAGCCAGATAATTCACCATGGCAGAAAGCTCAAATCATCCTAGCTGCTTTTCTTATGTGTGAATTATTTAGAGTCCAGTTGTAGTGGCTTGGAAGGAAAACTGTTTTGAATGAGCCATATTTGGAGAAGCGATCACTTTTATTTATTCCCACAGCCATCTGAACACATAACTATAACTACCAGTAATTAATGACCTGGCTGACTGCATTGTACTGTTTATTGTATATTGAACATCTAGTACTTTATCACATTTGATTTTATTTTGTTTTTACTGTATTTACATGTTTATTATTTTATTTTTGTGTTGCTTGGACAATGAAGTAATCTTGAATCTTGAATTGCTGGGGATCAATAAGGTAATCTTGAATTGTTACTCCCTATTGAGAATCTTTGTCTGAATATTGTTCAGCCACTCAATGCAAACACATTGATATATAAACACAATGCATTTCTCTCTTTTGTCAAAAACTATGCAATACGTGTGTATTACTTACCTCACATTAACATCTAAAGGGCAATAAAACGCTCCTAATATTCAGACTTTGGCACATCTTTTTAAAAAAATGCGTAATCAATTTTAAAATGAGCGTTTGTTATATATTGCATTTCTGGGACTATATTTCTACTTTCTTTTAAATATATTTATATTTTTACTCTTTTATTTTTGTTTTTCTTGGACAAAAAGGATTTCTCTGTGGGATCAAGTCTTGAATCTTGAATCTTAGTTCCCCATTGAAAAGTTCTCTTCATTTTTCTAAATATTGTTCAGTTACTCAATGCAAATATGTCGATATATAAGCACAACATATCCCTCTTTCTTTAAGGAAAACTACCCACCATATGTGTATTACTTACTCCATAGCAACATTTAAAATACAAAAGAATGTTCCTAATTTTCAGACTTAGGCACATCTCTTTTAAAATGTGGAATCAATTTGTCTTTGTTTGACACAGCTTAAAAAGAAAGCTACTGGGCAACAGTTAGAGGCTCTCATTAGAGATTGCTCCTTTTCTTGTTACATTTGTCTTGTGATGCTGTAGCCAAGCAGAAAAACATGCCCAAAGGAGTTCTCATCACTCACATTTTCGCTGTAGCAGGACTGGCAAGCGGCAGCTCCTTCAAGGGTGCTCAGCAACAAAACATTTTTATTCCATGTTTTCCTCTGGAAACACAGAAGAGTTCCCCTTCACCTGTCAACATGATTACTGAAAGCAGTGTTTTCATCTGAATCTAAACTGGTGGTCTTACTTTCCCACATGGAGTTGTGTGGAGTCTTAAGATGTTGGACAAAGGAGAGGCAGTCCTGATGGGATTACCTCATGCCTTTGGTCCCTGAAGTGGCCAGTCAGTCTTTTTCTCTACTCCTCTTAACAAACAAGCGACAAGTTGTAGTAAGTAAGTAAGGAAAGGTTAAAGCATCTGTTGGAAAGGAAGAGCAGAGCGTTGAGTGGGTAACAGAATAAAAGGTGTGGGCAGAGAAAAACAGTTCAAAATCAAAACAAAGGGGCAAGAGAGGAGGGGTACTAAGTTTAGTATTCATTTGTGTTTGTATGACTAAGAAGGGCAATTAGTCCACTTTAAATAAAAGAGGCGTGGTGTAAAGTGTGGGACCACTGATTTACATAAGAGTTTCTTCAGGGAGCTGATGTGAACCTAGTTCATCCAAAGCCGATCTCACACAGCACTTTATGGATTCTTGAACACTCTTCCTTCATGCAGTAATGTCACATTTGCTAAGATGACTAAAAATGTTTCCGCAAAAATATTCAAAACTTTTGAATTTTAACATCTTATTAGGTCATATTGACAAACTTGAGTATGACCTAGGAGAGTAACTCGTGAAGTGGAAAGTTGATTTACAAGAGAAAAGTGCATTGTGCATTTGTTCTGAGCCTCTTTGAGTTTCAACTTATGCTGCAATTACAGAAAAATAATTCACTCTCAGTCAGATTGGTGAGCTGTTGATTAAATCCCAACTCTTGAGCAACATTTAATAGGTTTTCATTCAGGATTGGCCTGTAATTAGCTTCTCCCTTCTTCCTATCAGTTCTTACCAGCTGCCCTGTCCTGGTCAGAGAAAAACTTCGCCACAGCATAAATGCTGCTATTACCATGTTTCATGGTGTGGTTTTTGTGTTTGGGGTAAAACAAGGCATCTAATTTTCAATGCAGGCCAGAAAGTTTTATATTGATCTTATCTGACCAGAGCATTGTTGTCCTTACAAGCACTGTAAGAGACTGTGTCTTGTGGCAAAATGTTAGCATAACTTAACTTTCCTGCAGCAACAGCTTTATCTTGTCACCCTTCCATAAAGACTTAATGTAGATTTATGGAGAAGATCACAGATAATTGATCTGTTGACAGATTTTTTTTTCCAATTAAGCTATGGCTCTCCACAGCTCAGTCAGAGTTACCATGGGCCTCTGTGCAGTTTCACAATGCCCAAATTGACAGTTTAGGTAAACCGTATTGTCTGCTTTATAACTGAGCCAAACTTCTCCACAGCGTGACCTGTCCGGAGCATCCCTTGCTTTTTATGATGCTGTTTGTTTGGTGATGGTCTTTAACAAACTGGATTTTCTTTAGGGGTGCCGGAGTAAACATGTGTTACAAAAAATCCATATTAAATACGTTGAAGATGACAAGATATAGAAAAGTTTACGGTGTATGGTCATTCCTGCTAGCCATTGTTGAAGAGCTGTACAACGTTTTGTTGGTGTAATAATATTTGCATTGCGAGATTCTAAGATAAGGACAATATCTGACAAGCAAGGACATTGGCTAGCAAATATTCTGACATGACCTTCTTTTGGCATATCCAGTGCCTTTGCTAGCCATTTAGGTCCCGTTAGTACAAATGGTTTCTGGTGTGTTCCACCCCAGAGATTTACAATTATTCTCAATTTGTGAGAGGACAAGCAGACTGGGGAAAGGAAATTTGCTTTTTCCTGGAGTAAAAAATTTAGTTTTGTATTGAATTTATATGCTTTTTAAATTTTTAATATGTCATGAAATAAATGTAGGGTTTGGGTAATTTTTATTCCAATCCCTCCGGATTGTATGGTTTTCTATTTTTATTAAAGTTAAAATTGCATAACATTATCAAAACTTTCAGAAATTGATCAATCAACCTAATAACAGAATCAACCTGAAAAATTACACTAATACACAAAATTTCTGATTTATTTCTATATATTTTGATAATTCAGAATGTAATATCAACGCAAAAATTTCCACTTCATTTGAAAAAAGCAAGAAAAAACCCCATAAAACAACAAGAACTGATTAAACTTTAAAAAATATGTAGCTTTATGTTATTAAAGCTAAAGTTTAATCAGTAATACTTTTATAGCTAATTTATGTCAGATCATGATTTCTTGGTTAATGTGAAGTTGTCATAACAAAGACATTTTGAATGATGTCAACTTTGTATTAAAAGTGTCATGATTTACCGAATGACACTTTATGACAACAGTCATAAATATTCATGAAGACTTACTCGTGGTCATGACAGGTTATGTCATGTTTATGACGGTGTCATGACAGTCTTATTCACAACCCGTCAAATAAAGTGTTACCAAAAAGCACTTGTGCTTTGAGGCCCTCATTTAATAAGCTGAACAATAAAAACCAAGCAAGTCTGCAGACTCATTAGGTTTATTTATGTAGGTGTATTCAACAGTCCCATTATTTATGGGACTGTTTACCCACATTTATTTATGTGGATATTTATACTCACATTAACAGTGGTGGTGATGGTGGTAGGACTTTGTCCCTCTATTGTTGGGTGCTGGTTTGATTCCCACTCTGCCCACTTCAGTCATGTCCTTGGGCAAGACACTTCACCCGCCTCGCTTGCTCACCTGCTGCATCAGTGCATGGCAGCCTTGCCTCTGTCAGTGAGCCAGTAGCTTGCCACCATCAGTGTGTGAATGTGTATTTGAATGACTGAATGTAATGTGAAATAATTTGGGGTTTTCTGGACTTGATAAAGCGCTATGCAATTACAGGCCTTTTACCAATACTGAATTTATAACCAGTCACCAGACAAAACAAATAGTGAAGACAGTTTGCCTCAAGCCTGCTTCACTGTAGATGGTGTGAAAATTGATTAAAAAAAGTTAATAAGTTTGCTCAGTTTTTTTTTTTTTACATGCAATTCTAACAAAATCTACTGTTCTGTCCTATAGTACCACATAATTTCTCTTTGGAAATTGATTATTTCTGCCATAAAATATTAAAATAAGCAAAGCTGCTGAATTAAGTTAATGGAATGGATACATTTCTTCTATTTATACATCTGTACCTGCATGCATTAATTTCCTCATAATGTTAATTTATTATACATCTCCATCAAACACATCCTGTGCATATAAACACATTCTGCATAATAACTACAATTAAAGTGCTACTTATTCCTCCCTCCTTTACTTTTTTTTCTTTTGCTTTAGTTTGCATACAGTTGTCTCCAAGTTATATTTATCAGTTTATTTTTTCATATTTGTTTAGATCCATATTTATTTCTACTGACACGTGTGAGTCCAGTCCTTCCCCCTGTGCCTCTGAGTTACTCAGAAACTCACTGGAGCTGCTTCCATCCTCAGTGACATCTGCCATCAGCAGTGCATGACTGTGGAGAAATATGCTTAAATCTGTGGGGTTACTGGATTCAATGGTTCCCATTGATCTACATTTGCCTGACACTGTGACTGACAGAGCCAGTAAGCCTATCACGGCCCTGGAGACGGACAGACACTCATTTTACAGGTGAGTTGAGGTGGGATGGGTTTGATTGATTGACAGACTGTCACTGAGTCACTGGGGCATTACTAACCCCTCTCCATGCAGCGGGAGAAGCAAAAATGTGTTTGTGAATAGGAGTGGGTGCAAAATGATGCTTTTGCACCGATGCGCTTAAAGGAGGTGCTTGTGTATACCGGTGGTCAGATGTACAAAGATTACCTGTTCCACCTTGAGTGTGGTGACAGCTAAAGAGTCATCCTGTCAGGCTGGCCACGCCTACTTCTTCACAGACTGACAGAACTGAATAAACTATCAGAGAGACTCTGACAGGAGGCTGTTAGACAAAAATCATATATTCTAACAGAGGCAGAGACCCAGGAATGTAAATCTCCCAGCAGAAGTATCTCTCTGTAAAACCAGCAGCCCCTCATTTAATGGCAGTCTCCTTCCGTTTCTTTTCCCTTCCTGCCTTTGCTCTGTGGTTTGGTTTGCTTTGGGATTCAACAAAGCCTTTTGCTTATACACAGGCCATCAGGACTGCTCACAGTTGTTTGTTGTTTAACACTGTGCAGAGAGCAAAGCGAAAAGCTAAAGTTATTTGTTTTATACATTATTTATTTATTTTTAAAAATTTTGTTTCAACTTTTCAAAACCTTGAAGAACAAAATCAGTCTTCTTTAAATCTTCATATTAGCAGCTGGAGAGTATTTTTTTAATCCTAGAAAACTATGAGATACATTATTCAAAAGGTCCTAATTACTTCAGAGAAAACATTAAAAAAATGTTGGTTTCATCACGTTTAAATGCCCAATAAATACCTGTTTTACAGCTTCCGCTTTCATCAAACTGTTGCTTTCTTACTTGAAACGGAGGATATTTGTTCTAGTTTCTTACAAGTTGATAGAGCTCATCCCTGGATTTGTACTGCCCTCATGTGGCCACTGTGTTTAGGTGTATTTTATGAGAGGGCAGTTCTTCTCCAGATAGGGATCATACGAGACAGGGGAGGTCATACAAACACAAACATTTTTAGTTTTTTTTATTATTATTATTTCTTTTGGAAATCATTTTTGAAGTGTTTAAAGGAATGTAATTCAGGTAAATAGGTTCAATAAACCCAAAAGATATTTTTTGCTAAGAAATAATAGCTGCCGAAGCATGTGTCAAACCCTTTATGTGTAATTGGTACCCACCAAGGGTATGTTTTGTACCAACTTTGAAAAATGACATTAAGAAAACAATACTCCAGCTCAAAAAAACAGTTTAAATTGCATAGAGTTACTTTGGTTTGATAATCTGAGAATTTACATAAATGAGAGCGTGTCATGCAAGCTTTTTATGTGACATAAATCATACTATTTCAAATTTGAGGAAAAAAAAGAGAAAACTTTTCTTGCAAAACAATATAAAGGCTTAAAATCAAATTTGATATAAAATGATGAGAGAAGGACAAAGTTTTGCTGACTCTGTGGAGGTTTTTAAAAAGCAAATCAAATCCCCAGGCTTTTATGTTATGATTTTATTCTGTTTGTCATGCTTGTTTTATTCTTTGTACAATGTAACATTGAATTTTACTGTACAGCTCTTTGAGATTTTATATCTGTGAAAAACACTTTATAAAAACAACAGTTTTTCCACCTTCAGTGTCACATATGTTCTGTATAATTCAGCTAAAAACCACACAACAGATCTATTGGATCCCTCTGTGCAGGTTGGTTGTCTCATCTAAGGGTAAACATTTTCCACGATCAAAATTATTTGTACTTCATAAATCTGACTTTTTAACAGGAGTGTGTAGACTTTTTATATTTCTTCAACACATTACCACCATCTGATTTGCTTGCATTGCTTCTTATGTCCATAACCTGAGAGGTTGGCTACAGTCCCATTAAGCTTATTCTTAAATATAAAACTTTGATATTCTTTGAGCTACTCAGTCAGTATGTTGCTTCTCCTAAAGTAGACCAAATGGTTGATGAAAGGCACCTGAAATTCATCAGTGCTCAACAGCTAAAATAGTAACTATGATGCAAGTATTTAATCATCTCTTTTGGGGTATTTGCCCATCCTATTTTAGCATATATTTGTAAATAAAATAAAAAAAATTATTTATTTTCAGAAGTTTGTTTACTCCCACATACTCAAGATATGCTTGTCCTTCTGAGACTATTTCCTTTCATTGAATCTCTTTTTAATTGTTGTTTAAAAAAGCTGGAAGTACGTAAGCAGATTTCTCCACGGTTGGTTCTGATTTTACAACTTACTTAAAGTCTTGTGTTTTCTTTTTTCTTTTTCCAAAAACCTCAGATTTAACTTTATATAAGCTGATGTTGGAGACAACTACAGTCGAAACCATGTTTGTTTTAAATTTGGTCTGATATCTGCAGGACCTGTGAATATATAACTTTAGTATACCAATATTGACACAAAGCCTAAATTAATGCAAATGCAATAATTTGATTTAACTCTCTCTGTGTTATTGATAAGAAATAAGCCTGGCAAGTTTGTATCTAAAGTGTTTTCATCATAAATCATCTAGATACAGTTTTACGAGACTGGTTTAATTAAGAAGTCTGGTCTGTAGCAGTAGTGCTGAAGTCTTGTTTATTTGCAGTGTCTCATACTTACTGGGTGGTCAGGTTCAGCGTTGAAGTTTCTGTCAGAGAGGAAGCTTGTGACGCTACAGGTTTTTTTTGTCTGTGTGGTTTGTGTTGCGGAAGTCTTGCTGACATTTCGCTGTCAAGGCAGCGGAAAAACGAAAAAATCTGAGGAACTCTTTTCTGCAGCTCACCTGTTGCTGGCACTGACAAAATGCTCATTTCCTCTCTTTTCAGAAAACGGCAGGAATTACAAGGGGTCTAAATATGTGTTTTCCCCACACCTTACTTTTTCACACCTTCTTTCATTCTGTTTCTATTCGCAGTAAAAACAAAAGGAGAGAAATCAGAAGTTGACCTTGGACATAACACAGCTGTGAAAAGAGGAAAACAGGCCAGCAATTTTGCCATTACTATACCACAAGGACCATTAGCCAACTGACAGATTTTCAGCCAGCACATATATTCTCCTTCTTCTGTTATTTCTCCCATTCAGACATTAGCAGACAGGCCGTCATGCATTTAGATTATTTTGGAACCCAAGCTGTTTTACCAAGTGTACAAGCCCCTAAATGAGCTTCCCACCTTGACTTTGGCAGACAAGGTTTCCTGTGAACTCCCTGTGATATTAACCTCAGCACCAAGAGATGGTTATGTATCTTGATAAATAGATGTCAAATAGGAAGGAAAAAACGACTAAAAGACAGAAGAATGTGAGAAAACTTCACAGCTCTTCTAAATGTTAAACCCACTGACACAAGATAGCATTAAAATGGAACATTTTTTCTTCAGCAAGACAAATCACTTTCACTGAGTAAGAAGGCAATGAAGATTTGGTACCAATAGATGGCAGTAATAAGTAACGTTTTGACATGGGTGGTTCTTCTCAATCCAAAATCCAATATTGTCCTGTTTTTAAAGATGTATGAAGAAAAGCTGAATATTTTGTCAAAGAAAGGCAATCTCCTGTCTTTTTATTGAACTCAGTGTAGCTCAGAGGTCTGCAACTTGTGGCAGCTGAGCTATATGTGGGGCTTTCTTCAGTAAAAGTCCTAAAGAGTAATGTTGTAGAACTAAGCAGTGCTTGTGTTTGAAGAGGAAATAAAAATGTTTCCATGTAAAATATGCAAAGACTATTATCAAGAGAATGGCAAGAATGGGACAGGGTTTTTTGTTTAATGTTCAGATCTTTTTAGACATGTCTGTAATCAGGCTTACTTAGTTTTCTGTTTTTATTTTAAAATTTAAAACTTGACAAGTTATGTATTCGGTCTTCCATTTTTATATTTTTTATTTCTGTATTTTTAATATTTTCTAAATGTGCTAAGCCATATTAATTTAAAGGGTCATGTAGATTTTGCACCTCATGACAAATAAGACAAAGTGAGACAAAATGGCTCTTTGGACAGCAAATGTTAGGTATTAATGCATGATTGATGGCCAGTTGCTGGTAATATGTCCAGCTATTGTTTCTGGATGAAATATAATCTATTTATGCCAATTTACCCCCTTTCTATAGCATAAATGGAAATCCAGAGTAAAATCAAACCCATGATGAGGTTTTGACCAACTTTTTGAATTTTATTCTTCCAAGAAAATGAAATTACTTAAGCTTTTTTTTAAATTTATTTTTACATCTATTTCTTATCTACATATATGAATTACAGTGTCTTTGTCAAAACTGAAAGGAAAATAATTAGAAGAAAACCAGATGTTAAAACAGTTTAATATAGCAGAGTTGCCCTCTTTTTAAATTTATAACATAGAAAAAAAAAATACTCTATTTCTAAAGCCATCTTTGACAGTATTTCCAAGTCAAGAAATTCACTTGCAGTGTACAGAGACAGGAGATGGAGGAGCTCGATGTTTACACAGATTTGTCTCAGGTACTGTCACGGCAACTTAGTGACAGTTTTAACAAATATGTCAAAAACATATTTTTCTAAAAGTTACATGCTGCAGCTTAAAGCATAAATATGTAAGCTATTAAAAGTAATCAGTTCCTTCTGACCTGTGTTCTCACACATTTTATTTTTTTATTTTTTGAGTGACAAAGTCAAAGTTTAGCTAGAGGTATACCAACAACAGCTACAGACAATCTTTCAAAGATTTCACAAATAGGGGAATTATTTGTCTGTCTATAGACTTATCCTCTGAACTCCTTCGGTTCATGTTAAGTTTTGTCTTCCAGGAAAAAGAATGAAAGTAAAAACTGAAGTAGATGAAGGTGTACTGCATTGTGCTGATAATAAAGTCTTACAAATTTAGAACAGGATTTAGTGCTGTTAGATTGCTAGAAAGCACACCAGATTCACATAAATGAGTAAGAAAAGCAATGTGTTTTACTATCAACCACTAAGCATTATGTTAACTCCTTTGCGTAATATAAGTCTTGCTTAGATAATGTCATTATAAAATTTCATCTCTCTCTTTTTTATCCTGAATAGTTTATCAGCAGACCTTGTAGTTCCTGATAAAAGCTGCTGTCTTTCCAATAACGCAAAGGGGAGGAGAGAGTAGAAAACACATCGGCTGATCCATAGCGAAGCTGCTGTTCTGGTCGACAATTGGCTGCTCGAAAGCTGGCAGCTTGCCATGAACCAACATTTAATGATTAAGAGGCTGGAGGATTCTGGGAAAGTGTGTGACAGTAACAGGCAGGAGAACATCTTAAATATGCTGCAGTTTGAAGTGGATGTCTTTACTAGAACTGCTCTTTGGGATTCAACAAAACATAGTTTCATGATTCTGGGAAGAGAGCTAAGCAATTCACTTCTGGACCTTTTTCCATCAACACCAGTGACTGTAATAGCACAGAACGTGCTTTTTGAGACAATTCTTAGAAAATATAATGAAAATACAATACGAAGTATATTCACACCCTTGAGGTTTTCCATATTTTGTCTTATTACAGCTGCAGACTTTACTGTTTTTCATTGGAATTTCAGGGCATAAATCAACACAAATTGTGCATAAATGTGAAGTGAGAAACAAAACAAAGAAAAATCTAATAAGTGCATCATGCATTTATATTTGGCCCTAAGTGAAATGCAGCGCAGCCAATTTCCAGTCCCATGGTAGAATGGCTTACACCTAAGTGATGAACATCAATGTCCATGACAATCTGAATACGTTTTAGCTGTTTTACAATAAAGATGGTTAGATATGTCAGTCAGATGTATGTAGGCAGACACACCCCCTATACTTGCAACTGAGAGCAAACCTTCAAAGGACATATCCATGTTTGCAAGACACCGCACAAATATATTCTTTCAAATTGAGCACATTCAGTCAACATTCATAATAAGTAATGTAGCTATCAAACAATCTGCGCATGCAAGAGAGCTACACAATTTTTGCCAGCAGAGGGCAGCAAATGCTTGGTACACGAATCTGTTTCTTATTCAATGCTCTTATCACAAGACACTACATCATGTTTTGCTCTGACTTCCACTTATACTCATATGTTTGATAAACTGAAAAGATTTGCAAAGTTAGGAAGCCTAATACATTTTAAACAAAGCTTATTTATATGACTTTCTCCATTAAATAAAATGGAATAAACATAATTTGTTATTTGATAAGGAAATAAACGCAAATTAAATAAATTGCAGCAAAGTTATTACATTACAAAGCGATGATGGAAATGCATATATAAAACAGTAAACAAAAAGGTTGATAATGTGCTTGTGAGAAAGTTTAAGTCAAGTCAATTTGATTTATAAGGCATCATTCATACACATACAGTGAAAAATATACTTAAGGAAGAAGAAGAAATTAAAGTATCTTGTATAAGAAATATTAAAGTGCAAATATAAAACTGCAAAGCAAACTGTAAAGTCTTCATGAAAATTCCTATCAAAAATTATATTATGGCAAAATAAGTATTCGTCAAAAGTTGTTGCGTCTGTGAGGAATCCAGTTTTTTACTTTTATTTACAAACTGAAAGCTGTTCTATAAGTAAAAATGGAGAATTTTTTTTTTTTGTCAGAAAAGCTGAAAGATGTAATATCTAACCTGCCTTCTGCATCAAACGGTGGATGACCTGTCAAGCTTTAGTGACCTGGTACTCTGGGTATACAAAATAAACAAACCAATTAGAAGATAACCACAAAATTTTGAGCAAAATATGTAATCTAATGTCAAAAGTATGCCTCTCTAGGGAGATAGTTGTGAACTTGTAAATATAGCAGCTATCAAATTCCAAAGTGCAGATCAAATGGTACACGAACGAAACTCGGAAATAAAAAAATTACGAGGCTGTCAGCAAACTACAGACCAAATCTTGGTCAACTTTTAAAAAGTGCTGAAATTAGGCATTGCAAAAACACTTTGAGCAAACTTATGAAAACTGCAAATGATCCAGACACTTTCTGAAGACATGTTCAAGAGGATTTCCATTGTTGCAATAGTCCTGCAACCAAATTTCACTGAGCTTTACAAATAACTATGTGAAAGGTAAAAGTGATATCAGCCCACCACTGTATATATTCTTCTAATGGATTTTCCATATTGTCCCAGTTCTCCAAACTATGGAACGCCTCTCTGTCTAAAAATAACTGCACAGTTCGCCGTAACTGTTTATCTTGTTCAAAGTGATCATATGAGGATACAAATATGATCTATATCACTGCATGTTTAGACAGCTGAAATTAGTTCCATGATTGACAGCATGTTGTGACATGTCTTGAATAAGTCATTGAGGATACTTAGGAAGCTGCATGCACGTCTTTCTTTACATAGTAAACATGCAAAGAATAGAAGAGAGAATTGTTAGGTCACATGTTGTCACCTGACCATAAAGACCAGATGAAGCGACATCAGGTACCTTGTTAGGGTCTGATGTTCTGCACTGCTCTTTAGAGCTGGATCCTCTCTGCATTGTAATGGTCATGTGGTGTTGGTATGCGGAGCAGTGCAGTCACTCGCCAACTCTGGAGCACAGTGACTTGCCTTTCTGTGACGTCAGTACGCTTAGACTTATGGTTAAAGGCGAGACTGTGTTTGGTGCTGGTTGAAACCAAATAAGGTAGAGAGAAATAAAACAAAACAAAACCCCAGAACATTTTGTGAGCTTCTGTGGAAACATGAGTGATAATTCCTGACATATTACATAATGCCTCATGTGACCTGTTTGCATTCCCAGCCCCATGTAGTACACAATATTCTCTGCTGAATGAAGGGCAGCCTTCTGCCCTTTGTAGAAGACACATGCATATCGTCACTTGTACACCTTCCCAGCCTATTGTATGTTTGCTTAATTAGTCAGTTCTTACTTGTGAGGTGAAATAAAGTCATACATGATTTTCAAAAAATTGTATATGTAAAAATCTGAAAGGTGCGGATGTAAGTATATTTAGGACTACGATACCCCCAAACAAATCTTAGAAGCCACCAAAGTAGTAAACAAAGTTGAGCAGGATCTATATTATTTAATCTACTTATAGATCATGAGCTATGAATGGTAGTGGCAGCATTATGCTGTGGAATGCTTGTAAAAAGGGCCAAGAAAGCTCATTTGATTTGATGGGAAGATGGATGGACCTTCTTAAAGGCTACAAAAGACTTGACTGAGGTCAAGCCAGTTTGCAAAAGAAAAAGAAAATACTGCTGAAAATTCCAGTCTCCAACAGCAGAACTCTAATAGAGACTATCATCAAAAGATTTGCAGCTGCAACTGCAGCAAAAGGCAGATCCACAAAGTATTTAATCAGGAAAATTTTTGTTTGTAAAAGACAATTTGTTTTGTGTTTTACATAAAACGAAACACATTGACATTTGTGATTTTAACATTACTGAAGTTGGTAAATTAACATAATATAAACCTGTTTTGCACAGCACCGCACACGGTATCTTCCTGTAGGACAGAAACATCCAGTAATATATGTCAAGCATGATGTGAACAAAGGTGACATTGCAACTGTTTGCAGTACGTGCATGCAGTCTTGGAATGTGTTCCTGAAACATACTGTGCTAGTACACTGGAGAGAATGCAGCCTTTCAATAAGGGTTGGTGTCAAACCAAAGTTCATAAGTGAGTCTGCCAATTGTATAGCCTGAGTTGTACCTTGTATTAGTAAAGCAATGCTTACTCTTGCAAACGCTCCCTTTCAAAGATAAGAACTGCAAATTTCTTACTTGGAACAAGGAAAGCAGATTTCAATATTCTGGTTTTGACTTAATCAGTCAGTGGTAACCTTTCTGCGCATTAAGGTCCCTCTTTACAGTAAACTCTGTTCTGTTATCTACATGCCCTTTACCTTTAACCCTTTTTGTTGATGCATATGTCCTTAGAGTCTTTCATGGAACACTCACTCAATAACTGAGTCTTGGCTTCAAAAATCCCCTATGTCATTTACCAACTTTCACCTCCCCCACATAGAGAGTGGGTGCCGTACTCTGACTCACATGGGTGGGCTTTCATTATTGTTTATTGTTTACAAGCAAATAAGCCCTACTTTTTAATCATCAGGGATAGGTAGGACTCCCCAAACACAAGTGCATCTCCAGAAATTTATTTATTTGTTGTGCACAAATGAAACATGTAACTGCAGGGAGCAGAGGAGATAAACATGTGAACAAAGAATTTGGTCAGGACATTCTGACCTACAGGTGAAAAAAAAGCACATGACTAGAGTAGCAGAGAATACCTCATTATGATGACTGGCCTTTATGAAGGTGCTTTGTGCAGATTTTTGTTTGTTTTTAAAAAAGCACACAAAGTTAAGGGACTGAACTCATACATGTTGAACTTTGACTTTTGCATTGTGAGTACACACATGTGCAATGTGTTGCAAGCAGATTTAGGCATATTTGAATTATCAAACATAGAAATCTACTCAAGTTTACACTGCTGATGATTCTCTCCATAGAAGGCAGGAAATGAGATCAATAGGTCTTAGAAAGCACTCTGGGATCACATTTCATCAGCTTCCCTGCAATGTCTGCATGCAATTGGTGGTTTCAGTAAAAATGCACTGATATTTATTTTAGTTCTAACACTTCCCAACACAGAAACAACTAGATATTACCAGTAATACATTTTCAGATTCTGCAAAACTGTATCAGGCAACAATATATCACACCAAGTGACCAATGGGCAAGAAAAGATTTTGACAGCAGGGCAACAATGAGAATGTTTCTTTCCCTGATTTTATGCAATCTTGAGCTAAACAAGAATTACAGTTGTCTTGTGCTGGTAGAAAGATACAACTTGTCCTTGTAACCCCACATGCCTCACTTCAATAACTGATTTACAGAGGAGGCCTCTCAAAATAGCCTGGTGGAACAAGCTGTCTCTTCAAGGCATGTGCCTGAAACATATGTTCAAAAATGACTTCATTGAGATGCATCGTTTGGCTTTAGAAACAGCCCTGCTGTAACTGTTTGAGCAATTATTTCTAAAAGGAGACATATTCAGATGTTTTATTTCTTTTTTTTAACAAATAGCTTCAAATTTCAGAGACATTATTGAAATGTTTCTGACATGCTTCAGTCAAAGTGTTGCTAAGGTTGTGTGCAGCAGTCTTTGAAAAGAATCCTGCAGAGCAACAGCTATGTTTGGAGGTGGAGTGGGACTGAGTTGGTTGCGGGGATAAGTACTTACTCACTCCACTAGTTACTCCACCTCTTTCTTTCTGAAGGCAGTGCTGACGCCCTCTTACCTTGCTTGCAGCGCTATTGCACTTTCTCAGCAAGAGTATTTCTTGAACTTGTGCACATTTTGCCATGTAACAATCACAAACTTAATTGTAATTAGTTTATTTTATATTGAACCAGTAATACAAGTTATGCAGAGTTATGAATGATTGTGAAGCTAAAGGAAAATTAAACGTAGGGTTTTGAAATAATTTTACAAATATGGAAATTTGCTTTCTAATTTCCTTTAACATTTACACAGCTGACAGCTAAAAATATTTTTTTAGATCATTAGAAATGTTAATAAGATCTGTTGCACACTTATAACCTAGGACAGAAATAAAATTAGAACAGTTGAACCAAAACTACAAGTTTATCCAGTTTATGGTGAAGGTTTTGCTCCCATTGCAGCACAGCTGATCAAGAAGGAGGGAAACACAGCTAAACAGAGTACATAACATAATTAACAGAGCAGTAGCTCCTTCTTCCAGCATTAAACACAAAAAGATAGGATCAGCTGTATTGTTTACTGAAAGAGAATATGAGGTTATTAACAGCAATGGCCCAGTTGCTTATCCCCTTCAGGAAATTATCAGTGATTTTCATCAGGTTTAATATTTAATAAATATGGATGCTCTTTATGGATAAACATCACATCTCACTGTTAAAAAAAATCCTTTATTAAACATTAAAAAAATCAGAAGAGCAAAAATACATTGGCATCTAGAATGACTCAGTAGATTTAAAGGGTTTGGCTCGTTGGTGAGCATGTGCATTAAATGTTATCACATTGTGTGCATTTTAAAAAAAAGTTATTCTACTCATTAGCACATTGCTTGGATTGGAGTATGCTATTTCTGATGATTTCACAGTATTATTTGTTATACTTTTGTCCTTATTGTACAATATGCTATTCTTAATTTGTATGTATAAATATTTTAATACCTATTTAAAATATATTTGGATTCAGTTATAATGTTAATTAATTCCAAGTTTAACAAAAAGTGTCATAACTCAAGTAATTCACTTACTGTGCTCATGAAAAGTTTTTGGGGTTTTTTCAAATAAAAATGGCAGAAATGACAAAATGTGACAAAATGTCTCAAGAAGGTCTGTTATAACATTTTAGACATTCATTAATTTCAAAAATATTCTAGAGATGTTCGAAAGCAGAAAGCATGCAGATGTCCTATATTCAAGGTATGTGTTTGGTCTGAAGACGTTTTCCTCTCAGCTCTGTGGTAAAATCCTGAGAAAAAGCAACATTTAGGGCAAACATATAACAGCAAAATCTACCAAACCATTTATTGTATGTCAATAAGCTGGTTCATGTGCATTTCTGATGGTTTATTTTTCTGTAGGCCTTGAAATATAAGCATCATTATGTATCAACACGGGAAAGGAATCAGACAGACTAATTCAACTGCCGTGATGAGCTGTAAACGAAACTGTTACTTTCACATCTTGTTTTCAACATTTTACTTGTCTTGAGAAATGCTTCGCCATAAACCACCTCCAGGAAAGACTTCAAGAAATTCTATCAAAAAATCTCCCAGATTCAATGTAAAACACCTTCAGTCAACACTTCCTGTTGTGGCAATAGTTGCATTTTCTTTATCAACAGGAAGATAGGACAAACCTAAAGTAAAACTAAATGTAGAGATAAATCACAAGCTCATCTAAGCCATAATCACCTAGAAATCCAACATCAAATAAAAAAAAACATGTTTTTTTTTTTTTTTATCATGCACTTAGAACGTTTGACAACTGAATCAGAGTCTGACTCTACTCCTGGTTATTGTCTCTTGGGATATAAAAGGACTATTGCAAGCATCAACAAAATGATTCAAATCTTTATATAATTTTATTCAGATGTCGGCCTACATTGAAAAGTGTTTGCATAGTATCTTGTTACATTGATAAACAGTCTAATCATAACACAAATCTGAATTTTAATGCCAAGTATTAGATTAACTGACCTTACTGTTGTGCTATAACTTCCACACAGGTTTGAATATAAAACTGCAGCAGCAAATGGTAAATAACATTTTGGGTAGTTATTGTGCTAAGTAGTGATCCTGCTACTCTAGTCTCAAGTCTTTTGCAGCTCTAGCATAATTTCTAATAGTTTTCTGTTCCATCCATCTTACCGTAAACTCCAACCAGCTTCCCTGTCCCTGCTTATTAAAGACATTCTCACTGCATGATACTGCCTATTGTTTAAAAGCCCCGTGGTGGACAGTCAGCATGAGGTGAATGGTTAACACGTAGCATGGTGACAGGTCAGTGGGTCAGAGGTCAGTCTCTGTATTGTTACTGTGTTTTCCCCTGGGCTGAGTCAGGGAGGAAAAGACAGCTGTCCTGTCCAGTAAAGGGACATTAACAATGGTATAGCTAAATGCAATTTGGCTCCATAAAAATTGATCAGACTTCTGCTGCAACGTTGTAATATTGTACATACATAAAATTACAAACTGACTATAACTCTGTTTCCAAATGCACACAATCTCTTGTCCTATAGTCCTGATGAGGCATCAAAGAATCCAGTGGATGGTGGAGCAGTTAAAGGGCGGTGCTTTCTGTCCGTTGCAGCTGCTGTCTCTCCCCATGGGCACGAAGAGAAGAAAAGGGACAAAAGGGGAGGATCACCGTCTTTTTACTGTCTGTATCGTGCTGCTGCTGCTACTCCTTTTCTCTACCCACTACTCAGGTTTCACAGCCCACTCCACTGAATCATCCTATCACCCAAGAAACACACATAAGGCCAATTTGCACGCAGTAACAACAGGCACTAAGTCATACCCCCAGGAATGACTCACGGTTACCCCGCTCACTCTCCCCTCGGGGAGCAGTGACTAAGGGTGAGAGGAGCAAAAAAAAAAAAAAGAGGAGAAGAAGAGGACAGGACAAAACAGAGAGAAGAAAGAAGAGAGAGTGTCAAGTGCTGTAACGATGAGCAGTTTGGCCTTCAGTGCTTTGAGGAGGCAGCAGGCAGACAACTTCTGCTGAACATGAGCTTCATGATGCACAATCCCTGTCTTAGTCACCACAGCAACTGCTCAGCAATGCAAATATCATTCTGCAAACATAATTACGTGCTTCAAATTGTTTTATAGTGGCTGAATTCAAAGATCTTACACTGAAGGGCTTTTGTCTGGTTATAGTTATATAGTTTTATAGTTATAAAATATTTTCCTGAGTTTATCTATAATAACAGTAACAGCTAACAAGTAATCTTAGAAGGAATGTGCAAAAGAACCTGCCAAGTCAAAATATCTTGCCATGAGAGTCAGAAAAAATTATTCATTTCTGGAGAAAATTGGAGATGATACAGTTGCACAGATAAGCACAAAAGACATGCATCATTCAACGCTAAGTAATTACAACAAGCAGAAAAAAAAATTAGAAGAGCAAAAAAATAGAAGTTAAAAAATTTATTGTTATCATTACTGGAGTTATCTGCATTAATTCTGGATATGAGGTGGCAACATTAAGTGGAGTCTGACTCTTAAAAACAAAACCCGAAAGTAATCAACTTTCAAATCTTAAGAGCCACTGAACCTCTAGGTAACCAGGAACACTGTGAACTAGACAATTTAAAGTAGATGACTAGCAAAGAATGTCTGAAACAGTCACCCATTAGTGCTACTTGATCTCATGCCAAGCTATGCTGTCTGGAAAAAGAGACACGTAAATACTGTCTCTTCTCTTCATGGAGAATTCACAGTCTTCACAAAAGACTGTGAATTTCAAGTTTGATTCCAATACACCTGCATTAATCGGAACATTAAACATTAAAAAATGCACATATTTCAGAAGCATGACAGGACTTTATCTGCTGCAAAATAAATTTCTTCATATTTAGATCCTCATAACCTACTTTCTTCAGTATCCCATCATAAATGGTAAGATAGGGAACAGAGCAACAGCTGAATAAAGAATGAAAAAATAAAACATATTTATCCAGTAGATATTGAACAAAAGCAGCTACCAGTAAATAGCAACAACATTGCATTTAAAACTAAGAAGATACACAAATGCTATACTGTAGAGTTAAGCAAGTATAATTTGGGTTGAAAACATAAGTCAATATCAGAACAATGCATCTTTATACTGAAATCTATATTTACTCTGGACGGGTGATTTAACTGGTAATCATAAAATTCAGCTAATTATGAAGCCAAAGATTAAGCTTCAAAGTCCCAAATTTACATTGTGCGTAATTTGTTTCAAACATGCCAGTCACAAATATGCTGCATGCTTCTGTAAGCCTAAGAAAAAACATCTAAGAGAAGGTAATTGGAAACTAATGTGAAGGCTGCTTCTCGTCTATTAGCATTGCTTTCACAGTAACGACCAAAGATCCCTTTTACTGATAAGAGCTGCAGCAGATACGTGCCAAATGGTCCCTGCTAGATGGCATAGTTTTCTATGTACTTTGTGATCTTTTCAGGAAGAAAAGAAGATAAGTCACAGTATGCGCACTGTAGCATCTAACAACATGGCTAGACCACATAGTGTGGAGTTGTTAGAGAGGGAGAGAACCTCACACCAATGAGGCGTATGACTCACTGAGTCTTTGTGAGACTGTTTCAACCCTTGAGCGTGCGGGTGGTAGGTAGGTGTGCGTATGTGGGCCTGTCGTTGTGCGTGGTAGCATGTGGTGAGCCTTTTGGTGTGAGGTTCTGGACCAGGAGGTGTGATCATCATAAACTACAATGCACAAGTTGCACTGCACTGTCACAAAATGCAGCAAAGTCATAGACAATGTTAATGTTTCACTGTGTTTAACGGTCGTTGTCATTGGTTTGCGAAAGTTTCCAGCTCGTGGCGCCATGTAGGATGCGCTTACAGAAAAACAAACACGACCTCCGCTGGAGAGCCCGTGATGTTTTGCCGTGAAGATTTGACTGAGCAAAATGGAGTTTCCTTCAGGGGAGGAATCCCCCCAGAGTGGCGACCTGGTTTCTGTCTCTCTCTCACATATCGCTCACTCACGCCCACACATACTGTACGAAATACAGTTCAGCTGTTTACCCTTTGCTGCATGCAAGAAAATAAATAATTTAATTTTCATCTTTCAGCAGCTCTTGAGCAACTTTTTAAAAAAGGTAGAATTCTAATGTTTCACTTTTTTTGTAAACATCTGTCAAATAGTTCGGCAAAAGGAAGAATTGAGATGAATCAGTTAATGTTCATTCACATTAACTGTAAAATTGCTCTCCTTTCATCTTTTGTCTCAAAAAACCAAGTCAATGTTTAATTCAAACAACGAACAGCTGCAAGTGGTGAAACGGCTTTAAGTATTGTCAGATCAAAGACAAGATGAAAGGCTGTTCTGAAAGAGTTTTATGAAATATAACTCTTTGAAGTACTAAAACTCAATTCAACTGTTTAGACATTTTGAGTTGATTTAATAGACAACAAATCAACCCACTGCCATCGTCTCTCTATACATTTGTGTGGGTTTTTTTAGGTTTATTAACTTTTCCAGAAGAAAATGTTTTAAAATATTTTCTATAATAGTTCCCTCATCTTAATTGCTCTTGTTAAATGAATCTTAAATATGTTCTGTGCACTTATAGTTATTGTTTAATAGGAAGCCATATATTATTTGTGCATTTAGAAGAGGAGTTCCTCTGATTTCCTGCAAATGCACGGAATCGGTTACATTATGTGCCATATTTTGGTGGTGGTAATTTACCAAAATAAATACAAAGCCTTTCGCAGAACTACTGTCAAGAGGGCCTCTTCCAGATTTTAATGACATATTGGTGCCTGCAGCCAGGAGAAAATGTTAAACAAGACAAAGGTGACCCATAGGCTTGACCCCTCTAATGCAGTATGATGATCTCTGACCTGGCTGCTCACAACCAACTCAAATTATGAGTCAGCTTGAACCTAACTGCGTCACCCCCTGTCGGAAAAGTGAAAGCTGGTCCTGGATCAGCGGCTGTCACTGTGTTAGCCTCTTTGCCCCACAGTCACTGAGGCTGGTGGTACGGAGGAAGTGAATGTGGTGTCTGATGATTATCTGACTGACAGGAAACCCTTTTTTGTCGAGGGTTATCTGGCTGCCTGCAGAGGAGATGACGTGAGCACTGGGGTACAAAAAGGCCATTTCTCCAGCGCTGTGTGTAATTCGCGTCAACTTCCTGCCTACGCTGCCACAACCATTCCTGTGTTGACATATGACGTTTACACGGAATACTGATATCTTTTTATTGTTTTTGGAGCTTTCAGAAGAGCAGACAGCTAATAGGAGTCTTGCTTACAGTCACTGATGGCTGGTGTCGTATCAACACTTGTGAGTTTCACCTGAGATTTTGCAAAAACACAAGCAAATCCATTAGCATGACTCACCATGTCATGTCTTCTTGCCTATTTCAGTTTACCTTTATGAGCAGTCTTGCTGTTTTCAGTTCTTGTCCCTGTTTTTTTGGGGGGGGCGGGGGGGTTTCAAACGTGTCCCTCATTATCTTGTTAGTGTTCTTTAGTGCAGCTGTTGGTTCCAGGCATAAACTTTCTCAAAAGTAAGACCTCAAGAGTACGCAGTGAAAGCACTATTGTGGTCCAGAGCATGAGAGCCATTCCAGATTTTACTTCTGAGATTGCATGTTTCAGCTTTGTTTTAGCCAAAAACAAATAGAAATAGTGCCTAAATGTAGATTTTTCACTTGTTACAAACTTTTTAAGTAAATTTCCTATTTTTTGCTTTTGGAAATAAAAGCAAAAAATATCACAGGTTTATATTGGTTGGCATTTTCCAGCGTCTTTGTAAATGTTATCATGTCCCTGTGAGGATTTTCATCTGTTGCCATGCTACAGCTACATACTTCAACATAATTGTATTGTGATTTATTTTATGTAACAGAAAGAAACACAATAGAAGTTGTAATTATACAAACAAAAATCTGAAAAGTGTGACATGCATTTGTATTCAGCTCTCCTGAGTAAGTTCTTTGCTGAAATTAGAGATGCCAGTCTACATCCATCCTGACCAGCGTTTCTATGTAGGTTTTATGCTCTTTATGATTTGTAAATTGTATGTTCCATGTACCATGTTTCAACTTTGACTGTAAAAATAAATAATTTCTTTATTGCTGCCTCAGCTTGAAAAGAGAACAAATTGTTAGGGTTAGGGTTAACTCTATATGGGGTTAACACTCATCTATTATTTTTCATTTGAAGGCCAACTTCTCAAGCACCTGTAAGATCAAAGCTTTCTGGAAAGAAACTCATCTGATTCACTTTAAAGGGTGACTTTTTTCATAGAAATGCAGCTTTTTAGAAACACTAAAGAAAGTGTTTGTGTTTTGCATTTGTTTGCAGGTGTTTCTGTGGGGTTTTTAGCCAACATGTGAGCAATTTAGTCTGACACATACACTTCTTAAATTTACTAGTCATGTTTTTTGTGGTAACTGTGGTTTTCGTGCTTGCATACACACCGGACAACCAGGCTTACTGAGTGACAGGACACCTAGCATGTCCAGATGATCGTAAGGGGAAAAGAGATTTTACTCGTCTCTCTTTTCATTGGGAGGTGTGGTTATTATGTGGGCTGAGAAGCTTAGGTTTGACTCTCCCCACAAACAACACTGCAGGTGATTTTGATGTTAGACATACTGCACCCACAGGTTCTCAGGACAAGACAGCACAGCTTCTTTCTGAGCAGCAAGGTGGGCTAGTTTTCAGAAAAATCCCACAGCTGAGAGGTTAATTTGACCACACATCATTGCAAGCGGCTGTTCTGCTGAATTTTACTTGAGAAAACAGATTGTCAGTTCAACATGTTAGTCGTGCACTCAATAAACTTTACCATTGTGGAAGTGTGGCGAGAAAAAAAGTATAAGTACTGCTTTCAGTTTGCCACAAGTCATGCATGGGCCACAGCAAACATTGGAAAGAAGGTGCTTTGGTCAAATGAGACCAGAATCAAATCATGTGTTTGAATGTGGCAGAAAGCTAACTTTGCAGATCACTAGGAACACACCATCCACTATGCTTAAATGTTTTAGCAACACCATACTGTGGGGGTGCTTTTGTGGGTGGAAGAACAGGGTAGATGGCTGGACTTCGGGTGACAAGTGGATGAAACTAAATACAGGAAAATTCTGCAAAGAAACCTGTGTGAGGCTGCAAAACACTTAAAGCTGTTGTATGTGACTTCCATAAAGGAATATGCTTTTAACATATTTGTCAAAACTGTCACCATGTTGTGACAGTTTAATATAGACAGATAATCTGTGAAAACATCAAGCTCATCCTACCTTCTCCCAAACTAACTACAAAATTACACAGCACTGTATTTCTGAAGTTAGCACAGAAATACAGCGCTGTGTACAACAATCTGTCAATCATGCTCATTGTATGATTTGCTCACACTCCTCCTAGCTTTGATTGGTTGTTTAGTAAAAGTCAGACCTACGTCCAGTTCTGAATATGTGGCTGAATCAGTGACTTGAAAATTGCTGTTCACAGATACTATTTATCAAATCTGACTGAGTCTAAGAAGAAAAACAAAAAAAATTGGTCTCTAAATGCAAACATGAAGACTCCAGCAAGACATGAAGTGTTGAGAAGCAATTTTATTAGTAAGACCAAAGCATTTAGGTTTGTGGCCTTCATCAGGGTCACAAGCCTTGACTGCAGCCAAGTGTTGCTGGAGTCCCTACCTTATCTGCATGCGCCTTGGGAGTCAGGAATGTTGTGCCAGAAACATTTTGGATTTCAGTCTCTAGAAGTGCAATGCAAATAGACAAAAGGATTTGCAGTTGTAAGTTCAGCAAAGCTTCTACAAAGTGTTGTTTCAGTATGGATTAATACAAATGCACACTGCACTATCCCATAAAATTTTGATAATACTCAATAAAGTTTGTGGTTCCACTTCACAAAATATGGAGAAAAAAAAACAAGAGGTGTGAATTATTTTGCAAGGAACAGTAAGGGCCTATCCATTCTAATGTGTGCTGCTGTTAGCTTTGACTAATGAACTTTATGAAAATGTTCTCTTAAACTTTGTGACAGAGGATGTATAATTTCGGTCATCTACACAGTTTATTCTGTCTTTCTGTTTCATGACTATGTAACTTATTTGTCACATGGAAGCAGACATGCACCACCAGCCTGTTTTACTTAAGCAAATGAAATGGAGATGTAAGACTGCAAGATGAGATGTGCTGACCTAAAAGATGTGCTTCTTTTCACCCATAATGCCATGGCAGGTTTAAGGGCACACCAATTTCATTAACACATTTTGTTTTATCTTGTCAATAAGAACATATGGTGATACAAGTAAGATAAGAATAAACAGAAAACCAGAAAAAGGCCATAGGTGTATGAACACACATCCATTGACTGGTTTCATTTTCAAATAACTATAAAACAAATGTAAAATTGCTCAAGTTCCAGTTGTGCACCTTGCAGAAGATGTGACATTTATTGAACATGTAACATATCATAACTGCGAAATAACTTGAACACTTCTTAACTTCAAAATGTCTGCAGATGATATGCTTTTCCGGAGCATTCTAGGGTGCAGAGATGTACCTTGTAAACAAGAATTGGTTGTGTAAGGTTTGTGTCAGTCTACTAAAAAGGTCAAAGCAGGTCATCTTCCTTAGTACACACGCTCTTAAAATAACGAGTGTCAGCTGAGGACACTTTATCACTGCAGCTTAGAGCTGCCTTCTTTAGTACGGCCCTGTTGTCTGCTGGAGGGATCTGGAGTAAAGTGTATTTGTAGTGTTTTTGTCAGATTGCATGTCTGTAGTTGAACATCAAATGTCTGCCATGTGATCACATTTTCATATGCATACATGCTCATGCACCACCAGCAGTTAAAAAAAGCATAAATGTTAATGGATTTGCATTTCTGCATGCCAGGGTGTCTTGTGTTTTTTTTATATATATATATATTTAGGGAATGGGTGACTTACAGGTGTCTAGCTCATTGGAACCAAACTGATATTTCGTTCTTCACACACACCCGCAAACAGACTGTTCACAAGACAGGCAGGGACACAGACAAACACATGCACACACATACTCTATAACAGATGGCTCACACACACCCACTGATGAATTTCCATTCACATGCACATCCTTTGCTCAAACTGCATGTTCAACGAACAAAACTTATAGCATATCCATTGTCTCCACACCCAGAAAAGATGTTTCTGTTAAAAGCAGAGGTAGCATGTTTTCTTGTGGTTAGATTTTTTAAAAAATGAGTCTTTCTGTCTGAATCACAACTGTCCTCCACCCTGAAAACAATCTGAAGTGTTGACTCAAAGTCCAACAAAGACTCATACAAGTATGTGTAAAAGACAAATTTGAGTAAACAACAGAAAACTAAAACTTTGAATCGGAAGAGTTGCAGACATACAGTCATACTGTTAAAAGGTGACAACTGACACATCCTGAGCCGTTTTGGCACAGTGAGCCCACAACAGTAGCAACTCAGATGTACAGAACCTTCAGTTATTATTTGTAGCTTTTAGTTCTAAAAAGACTATTGGTCAGGGCAAATAGTTTAAAGTGCTTAGCAAAACAATCAAGATGCAGGTGATTGATATTAGCTAAACCACATTGGCCACATTATCATTGACATGTCCCCAGAATGACTCCTGCTGCATAACTCAATCACATGAGAGGACTCCAAAACCAGCGCAGAGTGGAATATACTTTTACAGAATTAGACAGTGCTCCTTTTAGAAACTCGGTGAGCCAGAGTTGGAAACTCTGTGTTTTGTCTGTTAAACATAGCAGCAATAGTCTCTTTAAAAGGAATTGAGACTCTAAGAATAAACCTTTCCAATCCTGGTCAGGATAATCTCCCAGGAAAAGAACATATGGAGCAGCAAAGACATTGTAGAGC
Organism: Alfaro cultratus; assembly: GCA_903066825.1. Taxonomy (NCBI): domain Eukaryota; kingdom Metazoa; phylum Chordata; class Actinopteri; order Cyprinodontiformes; family Poeciliidae; genus Alfaro; species Alfaro cultratus. The sequence goes on along the minus strand of CAEFZX010027660.1, from coordinate 20,577 downwards.
TTGTTTACTGTTTTGTCATTGACTTAAAGCACATGTGCCTTCTCAGGCTGCCCTACATTCACATCTCTCGCCTTGTGCTGTGCAGACAGCTAATCTTGTATTCAGGTAAGGATTGCTCCCCTAGGATCTAGTTCTTTCTGGTTAGATCTGAGCACAAGCCGTATCCAAAGCTGACCTGCAGTTGCAAAAGAAACAACAAGCAAAAAGGATTGTGCTGCTAATTACAGTGTTACTGTATGTACATGAACCTGTGTAACAGCACGTACCTGTGTGCAGGCGTGAATGTGCTTGGGAACATTTTTTTAATTTTTTTGCTACCAGTAAAATGTAATCTGGGTGGAGTTGCAGAATAAAACTTGCTTATATGCAGTGAATGAGCACTTTGACAACAATTTCTTTACATCTGGTCTTATTTGTCCAGTTTCACATGATAAGTGTAAAAAATTAACTAAGCAGAAAACATTTGTATCTTTTACTTTTCTCCAGTTAAACTGTTGTAACTTAACAAAGCTTTCAGTGCATACAGTGATTTGCAAAAGTAGTCACATCTCTTGAACTCTGTGCCATGCATATCATAACTACAAAGCTCATTGTATTTTATTAGGTGTTTATGTGACAGATAATCACAAAGTACTGCACAATTTGAAGTGGTAGGTTTGCTAACATGTTAGCATGTTAGCAATCTTGATACTCACGCTAACATGAGTTAGCATGTTGGCAAGCTAACTCCAACACAATTCCCCATAGCGTTTAGGAGTGATGTGTCTTTGCATATAGTCCTAAAAAAGTCCCAGAATCTTAGATCTAAATTCAACTATCTTTGCGGTGGTAATGGAACAAAATGTGAATATTTTCCTGAGGCACAACAAATACAAATGCTCTAGCCTGCATGGATTAGTGGCCTCTACCAATCCACATCAGTTACTTGAGTACATAGGGCCCTGGTTCTGTCAAACCTTGATCAATGTAGTGAAGCAGATGCTTTTTTAGCAGGAACCAAACAATTATTTAAAAAGGTCAACACTCCTTGTGGAATTATGCAAAACAACGTGCATGATGATCTGAAGCTAAAATTCTTATCTATATATCTTCATCAATGCTTCTCACTATAAATTCTCTTATTTTTTTCTGTCTGCCTCCAGGATCTGTTCTGTCTTTTTCTCTGCACTGAAACATGTTCCATCCACCTCCAGTCAAACACTCAAGAGGGATGTTGGGAGTGTCTGTGGGGTATCCTGTTGTTAATCCATTTTCACCTGAAACATATCCTATTCTCTTTTCAGTTGCACTCAAACACAAAGGCAATCATAGCCCACACACACCCCCATAAACCTGAATCACTCTTTCAAACTTCCAACGCATCTAAAATGTGATTGTGGGTAGGTATCTAGATTTGGAGTATGGTTATGTGCTTTGATAACTTGCAGCATAGGATATTTTCGAACTCAGTCTTTTCTTCAAAGAGGTGTATGACTAATAGCTTCACCTGCATTTAGCAGTATCAGTTTAAAATCTGCTCTCTTGGTAGTTTCGATCATCCACATATAAACACTCCAAGCAGCTGACTCACCGAGTCTTCGCTCTCGTATTGCATATTCCGGATGCTTAAAAATGGTAAACACAGCTCAAGGCTCTATCTCCCGATTCTTGTCAGGCTACTGCATCTCCTAATGTCTAATTTCTGTGACACGTGCACTTACTCTTGCTTGGTCATATGTAGGTCAGGAAAAATTCAGAAATGGTGTCAAATCTTGATAAGCACGAGCATGGAAGCAGGTTAGCTGTACAGTTATATATTGGCCTAGATGTTCTAACCTATTTTTTTTTTCATCAAAGATGGGACAACAGTTAAGTTAAACAAACTCGTTCAGAGAAAAGTGTGCTTTTGCACTACATAAATTTTGCACGAGATATTTTTGACTATTTCATCCACAGAAAGACCTTCAAATTGCTCAACATTCTTTGTTGCACAGTTGCTACCCATTGTATTGCATGATATTAAGGGGTGCATTATCCAGTTCCTGTCAGCAATGGATTTTAGAAAAATATATTTAAACCAGAGATGTCAAACTTCAGTCTTGCAGAGCCACTGTCCTGCAACTTTTAGATGTGCTGCTAGTGCACCACAGCTGGATAGAATAATTAGGTCATTAGCAGGACTCTGGATAGCTTATCTACACAATAAGGAGGCAATTAAGCCATTTGATTCCGGTTTTTTGCACCTGTGACACATCTAAAAACTGCAGGACAGTTGCCCCTGAGGATTGGCATTTCACACCCCTGATTTAAACTATCACTATTTTACCCTGATCTAAAGCTAAGTGCACTTGATAAGATGCTCTAGCTATTTTGAAAACATATTTTGAAGTGCAAAAGAAAGAAATGTATGAAAACTGTGTGTGTGAATAATCTTTATGAAGCTTTTCACTTAATGGATTGAGTTACAATGAGGTTGCAATTAAAAGTGGTCCGGGTTCCTTAATAAACTGTAATTGATCATTAGCTTAGCACTTACAGCAATCTAGAGAATTTGATGCTAAGTTGCTGATTCAGTGTCATGAGCTACCTGGAGTATACAATATTTTCTTTTCACTAAATTGTAAATCTTTTCTTTTTGCTGCAACTTATTTCTTTTATTGGGAATGTTATTGGTCCAACACTCAGTAACATTTTGCTTAGCTTCCTTTTAGGTCTTTTCCTATAGATTCTAAAGACAGTGAAAGCGCTAACAGCAGTCTAATGCTGGTAAATTAGCAGAGAAGAGATTAGCACTGTTGTCCTGCAACAAGAAGGTCCTTCTGTATGGTGTTTGCATGCTCTTCCCTTGTATGCATGGCTAATCCAGCTTCCTCACAAAACATCCTCAAAATCTAAGCTGCTCTAAGACAAGAGTGCCCAAGTCCAGTCCTCAAGATCTACTATGGTGCAGCTTTAGATACAACCATGCTTCTACACACCTGAATCAAATGATCGGCTCATTACCAGGCTTCCCAGAGCTAGAGGATGCTTGCCATTTGATTCAGGTGTGTTCACTGTGTTTTCCTGTGATAAACTTCCGATCTGTGCAGGGTGTACTTCTCCTCTGACCCAATGACCACTGGAGATATGCCCGCCCAGCAATGCTGCAAGGATATGTGGGCAAGAAGGTCTGTGCAAATGCGCTGTACCTAAGGAAGATCTATATGTTGTAGTTTATGTGGAAGGACACTTCTTGTCTTTGAAACACTTGAGGTGAAATGTGCACTGTCATCTTACATTAACAACTTCCCCTTCAGTTGCAGTTTTCCCTCCAGACTTTGCAGAGCAAGATCTTGGACAATTAATCCTAAAATAGGGTTTATGACAACTGTTTCATTGCACCGTAATCAAGAACAAAGAAAGCAGCAAGTGTTTCAAGCCAGTACAAAGCAAACAAAGTTGAAAACTGAGAATTATTTGACTCCCCTATAATACATAGACTATGTAATTAGAGAGAAGATGGGCTTTTAGATGCTGAATTGTCTTTTGAGGTTCTTCAAAGGCAAGCCACAGCAGCTGCTTTGAGCTTTCGAGGTAAGTGGATACAAGCCTTGTTGTGCAGTTGTTTGCCACTGTGATAAATCACATTTGTATTGCAATGCTACATGATATGCTGTGACATTTGAAGCAATAAACCAACTAACATAAATCATTCCTTGTTGTATTTTACTTCAAAGACAAAACTGAGGAGAAAATAGCATGTCTGAATGCAATGAATTGTAAATAAAATGAATTGTACTTTTGCAGTGACCTAGAAATTTTTAGCAAATTAACATGGCCGCTGGTGAATCCATTCTGGGTTTCCACCAATACCTAACTTTTTAACCTTTATTGTTGCAAATGCAATCTCATGCTTTGTTTGGTCTTTACTCATTTTTGACATTCTTTTAAGATCAACCACACAAAAATATCAAATCTGTAATGCAATTATCATCTGTCAACAAAACCTTGTTTTTAAAAGTAACCTTTGTAAAAGATAGTTGTTTGATAATAGCAACAATGCAGCTTTCTTTTCAGAACACACCTTTGATGACAAGGCCACGCACAGACATGTTTTAATTGTTTTTGACCATCCCGCTTTCTACACCATGCGTTTGCCACACGTGCAAACGCATGGTACTTTTGGTGCATGCTTCATATCCACCCTAGGTTTCTTCCCTCCGAAAAAAAGCTAATGATATGTGTCATTATGAAAGCCTTTTTACTAAAAGGGGAAAGTCACGTTGCAGCTTCAGCAGTTCTGAGAACACCTCACTGTGCTTTTACAGAATCAGATTGCTCAGCTGTTTCCCCATATAGACCTGAGCTTCAGTAGACCTGGATAACCACAGAGAACTGAGAGAGGGAAACAGCAATTACAGAAAAACAGTGGTTCAACATGACATTTCTGTGGAGCTGGGAGGATCATGGTACCAGCAAGTGAGGGGTTGCATGAGGCCTTTCGATTTTCTCAACAATAGTCGTGACACAAAATGAGACACATGCTGGTATGACTGGTCCTGATTGTAATTTACATGTGAGTAATGGCTTGCAGAAATGCCTCGGAGCATTATGACTTGCTATTATGTGTAGTCAGATTTATGGGTTCTGTTTAGAAATAGCTGGATACTGTTCTTGATCTGATAGTGAAAGTGCAGGTGACAGAAACTGAACATTGAATCCCCTAAACTTTAGATATTCTCATAGGTACAGTGGGTGGTGAATTATCAATCAGGAAATAAAAGATAAAGATGAAATATTTCTTCCATGTTTTTTGCATGTTCTTAAATACACTGTAATGTTGCAATTTTTATATTTACAATGAATAGGTCAAAATGTTAAAATAATCTAAAAGTTGGGACACAAAGCCATTTCTATGGGATTCTTAATAAATCACAAAACAAAAAACTGCGCATAGCGTTGAACCTTCCAAGAAGAAGCCAGTTTACCAAAATAATACCAAGAGTGCATCAATGACTCATCTACCAGGTCACAAAAGAACCAAGAATATCTAATATTTTCTAGGCCTCATGCCTCAGTTAAGGTGCCGGTGCTTTTCTCCAGCAGTCAGAGGGCAAAAGGCAGATTACACCCTTGACAGGTTGTCAGTCCATCCCAGGGCAAAAATGAAAATACCCTAACCCCACAATAGGGATAAGAATGTAAGATAATGGATGGATGTTATTTTTATTTTGGCCTCTTAGAAAACTTCACTGAAATGTTTGATGCAATTGTCAAAATCAAGTGAGAAGCCTTAAACCTTAAAGGTCAAATCACCTTTTATCTAATCATATTATTTTGAAGTTTGATCATGTCAAGAATTTAAAAATTCAGATGCACTTTGATCTGCACTTCTTTTTATGTACACGGTTGTTCCTCTTGCTTATGCTGCAAACTGATTACTGGTGTTTTCTTTGAGTGAAAGCAAATTCTTCACCATTGCAAATAAATGGGCCCATGATACAACAAAGATGATTTCTTGTTGTCTGTGTATTGTGCTGAAAAACAAAGAATGTTAATTGTCAAAGTTAAAAAATAAACAGCTCAGTGGATTTGCTGATAACAAAGTAGCCACCATAAGCTATAAATTGGTATGTTTACCTACTTGCAGCCACTCTACCTCACTGGTGACACGAGCAGCCTCAAACCTGAGCACACAATGCTGGACTTGTGATTTGTTGGAACTATTTATGTCGCCTGAGCTAAAAAAAGGAGCTGCTGCACTAAAAATAGAGTGCAAGCCATAAACAATAGAAGCTAGGCTCCTGTTATTACTGAGCATGGGTTCCATGAGCACAGCTAAGATTACTGGCTTTTAACACAAGAGGAGACGAAGAGGCATTATTAGTGCTGACGTGGTGGTAGCTGTCACAATGACTGCGCAGAAAGCAAGAGTTGGACACTATGCGGACCTGACCTTTAGCTCCACAGGAAATCCCGCTGCAGCTGGGGTTTAAGTTTGCTTTTCAAAACAGCTTGGACAGATAGGGGAAGCCTGTCTAAATTTAACCTAACAAACAACAACGTGAGATGGGCCCAGCTGAGATTTGTTCTTATAACTTGATCAGAAGTGAAAGTAAGAAATGCCATTGGCTCTGCTTTTCAGGGGATTTCTTCTAGGGGGATTTCTACCTGTTCCAAGTTAAAGGATTTGTGCTTGTGACTTTTTACTATGTATCCTGTTGCAGTTAATTACAGTTTTATACAGCATGTTTCCTTATTGTGCTGAATGTTCCATCTCAAGTGCTCCTTGGCCCTTCATTTAAAAGTTATGAAATATAGTATTTAAAATGATTTCTGTACAAAATAGAGAACATTTAAAGAAGCACGTTGCATCAGATGTTTCAATTTTTTTTATCTACACAAGTTCAGTACATTCTGCTAGAATTTACAAATGTAGCAGGTTAACTGGAAGGTAGCAGACATTGACCTTTGATAAAGTCATAGAATCAAGTAATCCTCTTATTTTGGCATCAGAAATAAATGTTTCACAAATCACAGACTGTTTTACAGACTCTGTCATCAGAGCAGAATAGTTTGTTCATACATTGAGATTTTTATGCTTGTCTAATTTTAAAGTTGCCCTAACTACAACAAGGCATTGACAATTCTGTTTTCAATGCCACATTGTTTTTTGTTTTTTTTCAAACAGAACAAAGGTTTTGGAAACCTCAGATAGTGTTTTCATGAATCTCTGGTCTCTCTGGAAAAGTGCAGTTTTGAGTTTTGTCAGTGCAATTAATACAAATTTGAAGTAGAAATGACTGAATGCAGCCCACACAACGGTAATCCAGCCATTGAGCTTAGGAAGCTAAAAGAGAGGTGTCAACATTAGTTTTTAGCTATGATTGGTTAGTTGTTTATTCTCCAAATGATTTGCTTACAAATCATTTGTATCCTTTGTCATTTGTCTCTTTGTCACCATTTAATTTTTTCTAACTAGTAGGCAAAATGCTGCAGCTCAAGAACTCTTACCGCTGTAAGAGTTCTTGAGCTCTTACACTGATGGGCCACACCGTTTCATATGCGTGGCCCATTTATCAGTTTACACTTACTTCACCAGATGATGCCGATAAGAACTGGATATTGATGACTCCTACTTAGCCAGACTTCTGTGCAACACATTTGTTTTATAGTCCAATATGAATAAAGTTCACCCTTATAGGACCAATAGTGGAAGTATTAGGGGCACTGAGATGAAATATGACTTTTAATTAACTTCCATACTTGTAAAAGGAAGAATCTTTTGGAAACTCATAAAAAAATATGCCTTTAAATAAGACCAGAAATCCCATTTTTAATAGCATCTGTGGATTAATCATATTTGATCCAGCTTGTTGTTGTTTCTTTTTATTCTCATCTATTCAAATCCTTGATTAATGAGTTCAAAGAAGTCAGCATATGGTTGCTCAGATCAGATAGGGCCATGCTCACAACAAAACACACGTACAATCTGATAAACACACAGGATTTCAGGGTTAGTCTGTGTCCAACAGGATTTTCGTAGCAATGGCCTAATGGAGTGATTAGCAGAGTCCAGATGTTTCCAGCACTGGCCTTTTTTCTACTATCAAAACAATCTGGCCTCTTAATGCACAGTTTTTAACCATATTTGCAAGTTGTTTGAGTGAAATTGGATCCTTGTTTTGGGGTTAGATATTATCTGATGTTTTTAGGTATGTTTCTTGGTGATGATAAAAAGGTTTTCCAAAATACCTGACCTGAAATTAGAAAAAAACCAAATAAAATTTCAAATTGGATTTTACTACAATGCAGTTGTTGGCATTGTTGCCTTGCAGCAAGAAGATCCAATAGGCTTAACTCCTACTCTGGATTTTTTTATGTCTGTGTAGTTAACTGGCTTCTCTAAATTGACCTTAGATACTGTTTGAGTGTAAGCATACATAGTTGTTTGTTGTTGTGTCAACAGGTTCTCCTATTGGAGCTATAGATCTTTGAAGCTCCTTCAAAATTATTTTTGGCTTCTTTGCTGCTTTCCTGAATAATGTTCTCCTTGCATTAAGGAGCCATGACAGGGATGACCATGTCAATGTGGCTTTACAGTTGTGCCATGATCTCCAGAACCTATAATATTGCTTTTTGTCTTGTCCTACTTTCAGCTTGTCCACAGAGTTTTTCTCATCTTATGATGATGTTTATACATTAGTGTTGTCTGGATTAATATGCAAATCAAATGACAAAGATGTGGACTAAATGACTTATTAGGGCTGTCTACTTAGGATATTGCGTTTCACTGGCTTTTATTTTGGCATATCAGTGTAAAGTGAGGTGAATACAATGCACACCTCACTTTTTCTGTTTTTAAGTCATAATAAAATGAATAACGTATTTCAAGGGGTGTGAAAACTTTTGCGAGATATTGCATTGTACAAATTTAATATAAAAATGTAATATAAAAATGTCCCTATCCTACAGATTATGATATTCATGACTGGAGCAGTGAGAGTTCACAGAGTGCATTGTGATCAGTACTAATCCACCTAAACCACATCAAGGGTTCTTTATTTTCTTCTCCCACATCTCTGGATAACATATCCCCTTTTCATCTTTTTCATGATTTGCAAGATCCAGAACACCTACCTCTCTTGTACATTCATTCTCTCTTGTTTCATGTTTTATTTTTATGCCTCCCATATAGCGTATATGTCTTAGTCACACAGCCCAGGGCTTTGTGCTCAGCTAACCTAAGGTGGAAAAAAAGAGGGAGAGAAAAGAGTGAGGCGATTCTGAAGAACAAAGACAAGTAACTCCACACCTGCAAGTCAATGACGGTGGCAAAGCAAAATCTGAGTCAATCTTCAAAAAGCATAAACAATGCAAACAAAAGATGATAAAGGAATGTTAGCTGCCATTTTACAATCAGAAAAAGCAAAAACTGAGCTTAATGAAATGCTTACAAGTGTTGTATGATTAATGTCAAAGTCAACTATTGGTATGTGTGGAAAAAATGTTATATTAGAAGTCTATTTCTTCATTAAAAGTGTTGTAGAGCAGTTACATACTCCTCAAAGTAGCATGTTGAGCACATGGACTAAATTAGGTCACTGTGTGTTATCACCTTTGTGTGTCAAAGCCATCAAGCTTGTTGTGGCTTCACTCAAAAAGTCCAACTTTAAAAAATAAATAAATAAATAATCAGGTGGTGACACCTTATATCTGATTAATTCTCACCTAACAGGTGAAGAGGTCAGGTACAAAAATCTAAACACATCTGTGACTGCAAAGGCGTAATCCGGGGAAATGTGATGCAGTTGTCCCCATAAACGCATTCCATCCATACATACAGCATGGAAGCACATATAGACAGACACTCTTAAAACTAATAAATCGGGTTTTTATAGCTGTTTCTTTAAACTTTGTGATTGTTGAACATGTTGCAGTAACAACAAAAACGATGTTTATCTTCTTTAAAGAGAAATTCTTCCAGTGGTATTAGAGGTTTAAAAGTGTAGAAATAAAGCACATTGCACAAAACTGTCTCTACATTTGCATGCAAACATCAGGTGCAAACACAAAACCACCCTGGGATTATCCGTCAGCTCAAACCTAACCGACAATAAGGCAGGGGTCCCCACTGTTTGAGCTGATAAGAGGGGCCTAATTGCGCCACTTCTTGCTCCTACTTTGACTAATGGCAGGCGTTGTGACCAAACCCAACTGAATAATGGGGTCATGGGTCAAAATGTGAGAGATAACCACCTGCTGGAGCATTTTTTTTTTGTTTTTTTTACAGTTTTGTTTGCCCCAACATACATCACGTGAGTGCGGTTCAGTGGGTTCCCTGATGTCATCTGGAAATTTTGATGAAATGTGTCTTTGCTCAAGACTTTGAAAACAAACAAACAAACAACCAGATGTTTGGTTTTACATAATAATGAGAAAAGGGGTAAACATACCAAATATATCAACAATAAAGTGAGATTTTAAAATCTAGCATTAGTTGAACAAACACTGGAAAATAATCAACATATTGAATTTGAATTGCAATAATTTCTTTTTTTATTAGTTTTTTTTCTTCTTTTTCAGGCTTTTTGTATGTTTAACATCTCAGAGCAGCACTTTGTTTTAATAAGTACCATCACCAAGCTTTTCTATTCAGTCTGTCTCATGCTGACACTTTTCCAACAATGACCATGCGACCGCCACCCAGCAAATACAGGAAGCGGGTGTTAACTAAATTGAAGGTTAGAGATAATAAAAACTTTGAAAACCCCTGGAGTGGGATGACAAAGACAGCTCCCACCTTGTCAATACAGATAAGTTTCTGTGTCCAACTCCTCCACTTAGCAAATGTCTTATCAGTCTGTGCTTCTTCCGCGGTGCTATTGAATAAATGTGGTGTACTTTAGGTCCTGTAGTAGTGTATTTCATGGATGCTGCTTGTCATTATTATTTTTTTTATTTCCTTGAAATATTATTAGCATTTGGTACAGAATGTACAATTTCAAAGCATGAATAGGACTTGAACATGTCCTAGACTACAAGCTTGACTTTATAAAGTCTCAATATATACTCCTGCCTCACTGTGCGATGGAGCAGCAGTACTTCTTACTGCTGCAGAAAAATCCAGTAGAGATTGCAGTCCAACAACAATTGGACAGCAATTTATTTATGTCAACATTTTAATGTTAGAGTCTGATTCAGTAAAAGAGAAAGAATGATTAGGAGAAGAGGGAAGTATTGACAGAAGTCACACTTTACGACTTTGCCAGAAAACATAAAAAAAAATGGCTATCAGTTGTAGATCATATTTGGTAGAAGGGAAAACTAAATTGGTGGTCATCGAGTCTGTCGCAAACAGACTAATTTTTCTTCTTATCTTTTTTAATATGCCACAATAAAGATTTTATCCAAGATTGAACTCAACTTAAGGTCACCTGTTAACCAATTCTTTGTCAGGACAGAGAATTTTGAGGTAGACAGTTTTATTCTCCCTTTTCTAGAGAGGCACATAGAGACACAAAATAATTTGTACAAATATCCTCACAAATAAACTGACCCCAGTTTTCAGTTACCACAAATTCTATGCATTCTTTGAATTATACTACAAATGAGAGAGGAGGTATGTACTATGTATGTCTTGTTTTTACCCTAAACCAGACTGTAGTTCGGTATGAATGTATTTCATTTAAACAATTGCTGAAAATGTCTGCAAATCTACGCAATGACATCAGTATCATCATCAGCTGAGGACGAGTGCAGACAGAAGAGAATCAGGTTACGGATTACAGCTATGAAGGGGAGCAGGTTGGCAGGCTGAGGGAAGGTGAATGATAAACAGCTGAACTGGGACTCAAAGAAGTAAACATTAGTCAAGGTGAACAAAATCCAAGAAGCACTCAGAACTAACAAGTAAGAAACAAACACAATATAATGTACTAAAAAATGTACCAACATACCAAGATTGAATGACAAGGTACCCTTGCATCTTGACCTTGACAAAGATGAATTAAAAGATGAACTTGATCAGCTAATATTCTGTTTAACAGTGGAGTTCTAACAATCTCAGATGAATTAAAGTAGATCATAAGACTACTCTCCTGAGAAAGACACATCAAACTACAAATATAATTAATTGAGAAATCCTTTTTTAATTACACTTGTGATGAAACGCTACATCACAACATTACTAAAGCCTTATTGAGCAAACTAACAATGAGATACTAATCAGAAGGCTCAGTTGGAGGTTTAATTGCTTGGTCAGTCTTCTCTGATCACGACGGTCTGAAGATAAGTTGGAGGTTGGCTGCACAGCAAAGTAATCTGTAATGCACAACAAGCTGTTATGCAGCTCATTACTTTGAGTGGGAGGCAGAGGATGGAGCAAACACACACTGAGTCTGTTCTACACTGAATTGCTTCTCTCTGCACATAAATTTGTTTTAATGTTATGTTTAAAATCCCTGAAGACTTTATCGTGTGTTACGTCTTGCATGTGTTTCTGCAGTTATACACCCAACAAGCTCTTTGATTATGGAGGAATTTTTCCTGGTATGTTACGCTAAACTCTGCACTGCAGACGTCAGGCTTTTGGGTTTGAGATGCATGCCACTGATTCCATTCATTTTACTGTGCACACATGGCCAGAGAGGGAGTGAAGTAAATGAATCCCCATGAGGGCTCCTCTTCTTTGGGTGGGTTCTGACAGTTCAATGCAACAGCTGCAGACACAAGAGGGCAATGTCAAGAAAACCTGCTGCTGCAAATCAAGCAAATCAAGTGACACATTAGATAAGAAGGTGAAGGGATACTGTTAAAAAAGTTCGGGCTCCAGGCACAGAGTGCCATTTTAACTATGCTACCTTCAGCTGTTGTAAAAATGTTGTATAGATCAAACATAGCTCAAAAGAAATTCTATTTTGCATTTATTGTATATACATATCTTGAAATTGGCCTCTGCCTCTTCAAGAGGCTCTTGCTCTCTCCAACACTCCACCTTCAGCACATCATTATAACAATGTTTCTTATTATGTCATTTATAACCATTCACCAGGTGTTTGCCAGTTGCTGCTCCTGCTAGTCTGGTGGAACAGGGTGGGGAAGGTGGTGCTCTGTGAGGCAGTAGCTGAAAAGGATGTAGCTCATAGGAGGAGCTTTGTGGAAATAGGTGGTGCTTTGCATGAGCAGGGGTTTAGCACCCCTGAATGGTTGCCATGGGAGATGAAGGGGTGCCTCAAACATGCATGAAAGAATCAAAGCATCACTCTAGCTATGGTTTGATGAGGGAGTAACATCATAACATGATATAAAGCTCACAAAAGTAAATTTTGCATAGCCTCCCTCACCCACTCCTACTCTCAAAGAGCTAAAGAGATAGCTCAGGGTTTGTCAATGATGGTTAAAAGAAAAGGTTTCAAGCAGGTCACATCTTATAAACAGTAAAAAAAATATTTTAGTTCATTTGACGCAGTGCATTGCGGAAGCAAACCACACCAGCTGGAAATGTAATAAATGGGGCAATTTTGGTCCCCAGTTGAACTGAGTCTACTGGCCTATCAGGTGTGAAACCCTTAAAAAGTCCTAAAAGAATTGATCATAGAATGTTTTGTGAGAGGAGGGAATAATTAAATAAAAGGAGACAGAAAGGTTTAGGTTAGGCTAAGTTTACTTCATTATAGCTGTTATGAAGTCATGATAATTTCATGACAGCTGTCATGAAGTTAACATAAAATTTAGAACAAAGAAAATCTAATTCTCAGGGTTAAAATGAAATCTAAAATATCCTCACACACCACTGAAGGTTTACCTAATTTTATCTGTGGTAATTGTGCAACGACTCATTTCTCCAAACACACAAACCCGTCTCTTTCTTTGATAGATTACCTCTCACACATTGAAACAAACACCCATATGTAAATCCTCAGGGGCTGGTCATTTACCGGTTCTCGCTTTGAAAAACATCCTTTGTGGATTTCAGACAATGCTGATCCTGTGAGATTGCATATGTGTCAATGTGTAAACATGTATATCTGGAGGCATCACGCTGTTCTGTTCTTTTTTGACAATGTGCCATATTATAACATATGGCTTTTGATGTGGTTTGTAAGATGTTGACGACCTCATGCTGCGGTTATGCTGTGTCCTTCTGGGGGCTGAATTAATTAAAGGATTGTCGGACTGTGCAGAGCAGAGTCAGAGGATTATGACAAAATCCATTTGTGTTTTAAATACATACAATAATAACGTTGTGGGATGTTTACACTGTGTTTGAACACAGCAATTGATGGTGAGCCAACTGTTGTCCATCTATCAAAAATTTCTGTAGCTTTATGACAACAGTGAAACAAAAGGCAATGATGTTCCCAAAATTCTGGAAAAAAAAAAATCTGAAAAGTCATCATTGATATCTTTTAGCATTTTTGTGTCCCTCAGTCAGCTAAATGCTGGGAAGGATTTGACTAGATAACTCTGTGGTACAAGCTACAGGCATGCTAGGCTTCCAGGGGTGCTCTTAAAACTATATTCACCAATGTCTAAACTTTTCCTTACCTAAGCGCCTGACTGTATGTCAGAATTTCTTTAAGACCAGCTAGGTCATACAGCATTGCGTCATGAAACTTCCCCTACATCTGCAACTCCCACCTTTAAATATACACTTTATTTCTACCTGTTGGTACTTGTTGGTAGCTGCACAGGTCCCGATGGTTGTGCAAGCTCAGTAACAATCATTGCTCAGTTTAACTTTTTCCTTCAATTATCTTTATGCAAAACGTGGGTGTTTGCCTATGTTTGTACAAAACTATTTTTCTTCAGTAAAGTTTATTTTTGTCTGGCCTCACCCCGTTCTACAATGATGGTGACCTTGGCAGCAGAAAGTATTTTTGTAACTTTTGATTCGTGGTTGCTTTTGATCTAAAAGGTATTTTGACATCACCAGTGAGGCAAACCGCTCAATTGATTTAAGATTATTAATTTGATACATAGAGGATTCTGTGACACTAACTTGATTTTTTTTCTTTCTTATGTGCAATTTACAAAACAATCCAATCAGAAGCAAAAAGCAATAAAACTATAATATAAAAATCTATTTTTTATTAAATTACTTGTAATAATGTGTATGTACAAAGGACAGCTCCAAGTATGTACAAACAAAAATCAAAGACAAACACAAATCAGTATGTGTACATTCTTTTTAGACATTTTTCATTTCCTTAATAGTTACATTGTCACTGAAATGGTAGAGGATTTTTTGCAATAAAAAGCAGAAAAGTGAAAAAAAAAATTCATGCAATAAAAAGCTCTATGGCTGTACATTTTCCTAGACAGATTGCTTTGAATATTAAGCAGCAAAGTCAGTGTCCTGCTCCTGAGCTCACCTACTATAATCTCCACAAGTGACCCAGATCACACTGCCCTACATTGGTCTATGTGAGAGACATGCTGCTGATCCTGGAGTCCAGGCCTTGCTGGTACTATGCAGCTTTTTGCACCAAGCATACAAAGACATACTTGTGCTGATGCAACAAAAGGCAACAGAGAACATCAAACACATCTGTGGAAAGAACTCCCCCACTAGAGGCCAAAGGCAAACCACCTACTGTATGTGCGTTTATCCCTCTGTGTGTAGCAGTTCATGGATGCACGTATTTTCATTGCATTGCCAGCTACAGTGTCCCTGTGCAGGCCTCACAGAGGCGTGGGTTGTTCCCCTAAGGATACTCAGCTGGTGAAGGTCTTGATTAGCAGTGGAACTGGATAAACTTTGCCTGGTTTCAGCTGCTTGTTCATGGCCCATTCTGCGTCAGAGCGCACATACTCTGGACCCAAAACTGGCATGATTGCAAGGCTGTCTGGATGGGGTCCAGAGAAAGGAGTGGGCCAGTTTTATAGGTTCAAGTTTGCATAAGGCCAAAGTCATCACTCCCCCAAAATCAGGAGAGAACCAAAATCCCCCTTCAAAGATGTTGTTTGTTCTTGTTGCTTTTCACAGTCCTGACAATTCATTTCATGCCACTCCCCCTCCTCTTTCATAATCTTCTGTCTGCTCACATTCAGCAAAAGGCTTTTTGAAGAAGTCACGAAAATGACATTGCTCACGAATACATGGAGTTGCAAAGCAAATAACATAGTTTTGTGACTCAGAACACAGAAGTGTTGACAGGGTAGTCCTGGTATAGCCATAGAATATCCCTCATGTGAGACTAACAGATTTATTATTGTATGAGTCATGTCATTCAGGTGCTGATGAATTTCAGTAGAAGCTGAGCTCTCGGGTGGTTTTCTTTCTGAGGTTTAACAGTATGACAACAAGGTGAGGCAGCAACAAGCCACTTGTGGTCCAAACTAAGAGGTTTACAGAGGTATAAACAGCTGGGTCTAGTGTTTTATTAAGTTATTTGATATACAGTTATTCATAAGAATGGAGATCTAATGAGAAACTGTGGAGATTAGTGACCAATATCCTATACATATGCTTCACATAATAGAGATTAACTTAAGGAACATGCTTTTGCAGAGAATTATAAAATTGTTGCTTATAATTTTCTCTGTTTGTATAATCACTGTTTTCCATCAAATAAAAGAAAATCTAATCAGTTTGATTTTGAACTATGTGGCACAGAGACAACAATCAGAAAACATTAACAGCAGAACTTCAGGTACAATCATGCTTACGACAGTCAACACCAGGATTGTGTGCTCAGGCCGCTGTAGTTTGCTCTGCTCATTTATATCTAATCACAGCATTTTTTGATGATACAACTGCATTAGGGTAATGCAGAGTGGAATCTAAAAGACCTGGTGAAATGGTGCCAGACCAGCAACATGTCTCTAAAAGTGAATATGTTTAAAGAGCTGGTTAATCTACCAATCACCACATCTGATTATCAATGGCTCTGAGGTGTAGAATAACATTCTAGCCAAGAGACAATAAAGTTGGTTTGACCTATTAGATAAAAATAAGTAATGCTCCGTTCAAGTGCATTTTGGCTCAATTAAATTAAGTTTGATTAGGTTTTATTCAGTAATGCAATTAATACATTAAAGCATTTGCACAATTGTTGTATTATAATTTCATGTATCCTTTGTGTGCCTGTAAACTCCCAAACCAATCCGGCCTGATATTCTGAAAAGAGACATAAATCATGTGTCCCAAATAGGAAAGTCTCCAAAGGGAAGCTTTTCTTTTATTAAACATTTTTGTTTCCTCTCATAGAGGAAATACAAATATAGCACAAGCATTCACAAATATCACAAAACATGTGAAATGTGTGATCGGAATTTCACGTGTTGCAACTACCTAAATATTTTCTTTGAAATATTTTTGAATAAATTGTGATCCTCAAACTGCTTGAATGTACATGGACCTTCCTCCAGAGTACAGATTTATTAGTGGCTCAATCACACTACAAACAATTCAAAAATTAATATCCATATGTCCATACTTAAACGTCAATTTCCCAGTATATGTTTGACGCAAGTTTAAACTACTTATTTTGATTCTGAAACCTGACTATTTCTCCATCTTTATTTTTTTCTTATCCAGTGGCCTGGATTTGCCAAACAGTTTATTTTGAGACAGATTGCTTTGCCCCAAATTTTGCTTGCAGGCAGGTGCAGAAGCTCTGGGCATAAATGAAAACAAACAAGCCCAAATAGGAGAAAACGTTTAACCTTTGGCCCACAGGAACATATTTTAGTTTCTACATGGAATCACCTCTATTAAAAAAATATCTCAAAAATAGGAGATTAGTTAGCATTAGGGGTGATAATGTTTGCTTTTCACTGTAATTAAGATGTATTTTTATATGTATTACACTGCAATTGAACCTGAATAAACTGTTATGTATAGATAAATGAGATTTTAAACTTTTCACTTTTAAAAGCCTGGACAGGGTACCGGTTTAATTAGTTTTCTGAGCTACCTCAGTCAGTCAGCATATCTTCCAAGTCCCCTTTTCTGGCCAAATTGATGCATGAAATCTCACATTATACATTTAAGATGGAAGCTTTTCAGTCACTAGTCAGTTAAACAACGATTGTCAAGTTTGGTGTTTCTTGCTTGATCTTGACCTAGCTATTATGAGCCACAAGCTTGAACTCAACTAAAAAACAAAAGTTGTCAAAATGATCACATGGACACCTTAACTTCATAGAAGTCTGTTCCACTTAAAATAGCTCAGATTTATCAATCTTCTCTGTCATAGTAACAATTTTTCAAAGATGGTTAAGGTAAATGAGTCCTATGAGTAATAGACCACAAGCAGTACATAATAAAAATAGGAATCTCACAGTTGATTAAAAATTCAGAAACTTTTTTTATGAAAATGGCATACACAATGGCAGTGATGTTTAGACATAACTATCCAAAACATAATATTACTTTATTGGGAGGCAGGGTTTGGTACACGTAAATGGTACATTGCTTAAGCATTGTTTAAAAACAAATCCAGTTGGGAGAGGAGCAGGTGTTAATGTTAAAAACAAGAAAAATTTCAGTGAAAACATGTTGAAACAAGCTTATGTAGGTAGGGTCAAACTTTGGGCATTGCAAGGTAAAAAAACAAACAAAAAAAAACAGCTCACCACATGAGCAGCTGATGCAGATATTCATCAGCAGGGGATTTCTTTGCACATGCTGCAGACAGGAGAGTCTATAATGGATGAAAAAGGGACTAAACTCTATATACAGTTTAATTTTTCACATTATGAACATTTTGCTGTTTTTTTCCCACACCAAAGCAGTGAGCCAAGCTCAATATGCAGTAGTACTAAAGATAAAGAACACATGTGACTTCATGGACTCTACAGCAATCACTCTACCGCACCCCCACTGTTTCAACCATTCGATACGAAAAGCTGCACGCTGGGGAAGATGTTACGTGTAACAAAGGAGCAGTGCTGTCCGTTGCAGATGCCATGTGACAGTTCAGATTTTCTTTATATGGGAGCATGCACAGACATGGATGGACACACTGCCAAACTGGCAGCGTGATATGTCCCTGTGCTGCTACAAAGTTACACAACATACGATCGGACAGTACAGTGAGCAGGTTACAGGAAAACATGTGCTCTACAGTAAACCTGTCATCAGACCTTCGTAACAAGCGCTTTATCTTACAGTTAGTTAATAGCTTTCAGCTGCTGTTCGGTGAACAAATCTGCATGGTCAGACAACTGGAAAACAAGGTGCTGTGCTCTGTTGCACACACAAGCAGAGGCAAATCTGTCTTGTATAATAGTTACAATGCCCTTGCATGTTTTAAAGGGTTAGCTGTTAGTCAATTGCATGTTGTGAATAGCTGCATTCTGTGTCTGAGATGTTGATGAAATTTAATGTGGCTTACATGAAGCACACTGATTTTGGAACAAATTGTCAATTCACTTCTGGAAGAAAAACAACCCAGGTTGGATTATTTATCTCTGATGAAAAATAAAAAGCGTTGGTTAACATCTGAAACAGTCATGTTTCTCTTTTTTCAGTCTCAAATGTAACATATCCTTCAGTACCTCTGTTGCACTGAACATAAAAGTGAAGTAATATAGATTTTTACTTGTTTGATCTTTAGTGTAAACAAACTAATTCAAGAAAAGTCATGAACTATCTCCAAAGTCAACAAAACAGTAAATCTGTACTTTGCAGTCTATTTATGTCTTTGTTTAATAAATTCTTAATGTCTGTACCAATTTTATAAAGAACATTTGTCAAAAATCCAGCCAGCATTATTAAAGAAGCTCTGTGTTGGGTACAAAAACGGTGTGATCCAGAGATCAAATTGTTAACACTCCAGAATTATTATAACATTATTGCCCAAAATGAGTGACAATTTGGCAGGGACTGTAAGTCAATAGTTGCAGTTTGTCCGTAAGGTGATATAAGAAAAGAATCCTTTGCAGTTGTTCTCTATTTACCATCCATGAGCAAAGTGGACACTGTTTGTCTTAAATTACAAAGTGTAGTTTAAGTAATTGGAGATGGTAGAAGAGCATTTTGTGTGCAGTACATCTTTTGTGAATATACTGATGTCATCAATGTTACACCCTCAGAGAAGACAAACTTGCAGCTTCTCCTCTGATTCATGATTTAAGAGGCTATTCCTTGCAGATGATCTTGATCTTCATACATTTAAATTCATTTTATGTATAAGCCTACGTGAGCGTGATGCATGCTTCATCACTATCTTCATCTCTACCTTGAAGGGAAGCATTTGTTCATCTCAATATAAAGCGAACAGTATCATACTGAACAGAGGAAAACAAGAAAACAAATTTCATTATCTTCAATTTTGCAATGTCTGCAATCTCCCTCAACAAATAGCAATGGAAATGCTCTCTATCTGCATGGATCATAGATCTGAGGTCTCCTTACCTCAGAGCTCGTCATCTCCCTAAATGAATCAGCTATTATCTCAGCACCAGCACAGAGCTCTTTAACAATGCCCTATTCTCCATGCATTTGTCTCTCTGTTAAAGGAGAGGCAGGCACTAAAAGTCTCTACAAACAGTCCGTTCTGTGGAAGAGAGAAGATTAGGTTATTCTTGTGTATTGTAATCACATCAGATGAGAATGACTTCAGCACAGTATATGTTCTTAGGACGACCAACTTTCACTTCTGCATTTAATTGAATGCTAATTCTTTAGTTTGAGAACTACATACACTTAAATTTCCAGAGAAAATGCATTTAAGTAAAACACCCATAATGTGTCAGCAGAAGAAAACAGCTTAAAAGCTGAGGAGCATTAAACTGGTGAGTCCAATTTACAGAATGTGGTACAGCGATGTGGAAAACCGAAAATGGAAGATGGTTAGGAATGATTCAACTAATAACTTAAGAAAACATGACTGAAGGCTAAGGATGAATATAAAATCAAAAACCAAAGGAAGAACAAATATAAAATCAATGCGATCACAATTGAATGTTTCTGGATGCCATGAAAATCTGTAGTTTGTTTTTGAGTTCAAAGAAGTTCTTAGAGCTAAGATAATGTTCCTCCTGTTCCTGACAGTCAAGCTGCCCTTTACTCATTAGATGGACTGTAGGCGTGTGTGTGTGTGTGTGTGTGTGTGTGTGTGTGTGTGTGTGTGTGTGTGTGTGTGTGTGTGTGTGTGTGTGTGTGTG
>CAEFZX010027655.1:0-50698 GCA_903066825.1 Alfaro cultratus | reverse complement strand
CAAAGTAGCAACCTTTAGCTGTGATTACTACTTTGCACACACTCTGCATTCTCTTGATGAGCTTCAAGAGGTAGTCAGTCACCTGAAATGGTTTTCACTTCACAGGTGAGACCTGTCAGGTTTTTCTACAATCTAATCTACAATTTTCATTGTCATGAAAATAAAGAAAACCATTTGAATGACCAGGTGTGTCCAAACTTTTGGTCTGTACTGTGTATTTTGCATCCTTTAAAAAGTTGGCGTTGTTGAAACTGATGCATGCAACTTCTTAGAAACAGCAAATTTTAACGTTTAATGCCAGGAAAATGTTTAAATCTTTCTTTCTGTCTTGTGTGGCCTTAGAAACAAATCTTTATAAATATATTTGAGATCTGATGTGTTACAAAAACCAAATATCTCTCTTTTTTTAAGTCAGACTGTATCTTAATTCCTACATTTTTGAAAATCTAACTTGAAAAATCAGTTAAAATCGACTCAAATATGCAATCATTAACTCTGTGTGTGTGTGTGTGTGTGTGTGTGTGTGTGTGTGTGTGTGTGTGTGTGTGTGATTAGAAAGTAACCTGTAGTGTCATATTTTTTATTCATATCTATTTTTATAACCCCTGCAGACTGCGAATATGAATTAGCTTATGCTGTAATCTGGTACTGCTCATTAGATGATGACATTTATGTTTGAGCTCTACATTGTCCCTGTTAAATAAATTTATTATTATTTATTGTAATTCAGCATTATTATAATTATAAAACTCCAAATATTTTGAGTCAGTTTCAGATTTTCTGGGTGGGAGTCAGCCGGTTTAAGGACATCTAACATGTAAGAGGGATTTTTTTTTTTTGCGATATTTATTTTTCGCATGGCGGCACGGTTGTTTCAGCATCAGTTGGACGAAGATTATCGCTGAGATGCTTCCTTATCTCAAGCTAAACAGACACTTTTGTATTTACTCTGCAAAAACACAAAATATTACCTAGTATAGTTGGTCTAGTGCAATATCTTAGTACATTTGAAATAAGGCAAAACTGTCTTACAGATAATCTTTCAGCACAACATAGGATCTTATTTTAAGCCAATAATCCCTTAATTTTGATGAAAAAGTTCTAGTTCCACTGGCAGATTATTTCACTTACAGGAACTGAATATAAAAATTGCCACAAATTGAATAAAGTAACCGTTGTCCTGTAAGCCTTTTGGCTAATTAGTAGACTCAGTCCCTGGTTACGCTTATAGGAAAGATAAACCAATGAAATTACAACATTTACAATTGTAATTAATATTTTTTTATTTACTAAAAGATCAATTTAAATGACAAAGTATTTTCAAAAATTTACGTTTATTTCAATCTGTGAGTATTAGGGCCATGCTACGAGAATTATTGTTTAGTTACAAGAATATAGCCATGATAGTAGCACGATAAAAACTTAAATCTTAAAATTATGAGGAAAAAAAGTTGTTTTAATGAGGAAAAGAGCTTGGATGATGTTTTCATTTTTGAGTTTTCATAAAATTACTGCTTCTTTCTCCTAAAAGTACGACTTTATTCTCATTTTACTATGACCAACCAAACCAACTTTATTTATAATAGACAGACATCATACAAAATAAAGCAATCAAAATAAAAGACATAATACACACCTTGACAAAAAATACTTTTCTCATGCTGGGCCAAAACGCAGTGACTATATTCTTGCAACATTATTACAAACAAAAATACTTAGTCTGAGTGTTATATTTAATCATAGTTGGCCTATGTTGGTAACCGCCGGCCGAAGTCTCCGCTTTCTCTATCGGTTCTTTGGGTTTGTGACCCAAATTGTTGCCACAGCAACCAGGATGTCACGCAGCGGACCCGAGTGTTTTTGTTGTTGACATGGAAAGATGTCAGCCACCAGCTGTTTCTACGGCAACAGCCCAAAATAAAAAAACAAGGCAGCCTGGTGCACGTGGGTGTAAATGCGACGTGCGTACTCGGAGCTGTAAATAATCCGTCCTGTTATCCAGGGGATGATCTTCGCCATTTAGGCGGTGTTGAAACCGTCTCGGCTCTAACCTCGGCTTCCATCCCATTTCCCTCCAGAGGCTGGAGGTTTTTCACAGGTTCAGCCTCGAATTTAACCAAAACAGCTTCCTAATATTTGACTTCTTCTGCCTTTTGGAAACCCGTCTGATTGGAAAAGAGGGAACATTATTACAAACTTAGAGCCTGACCATAGAAAAGACGTTTTCTGCTGTGGAGTTTTTTCAGCTGCATCATCTGCAGACATCTAAACCTAAGTAACTTTCAGGTAGTTCCTCAATATTCAAGATTAAAAACAGAGATCCTAAAATACCAGTTACTCCGCATTTTCTCTTTTTTTAATAAATCAAACAAGAAAAAATGTTTTTATGTCTGATGGTTGCATATGCATGCATCTTAAAAATGAAAGGATAAAGAGCAGAATACTGTTATGCAGAAAAACACATGCACATTTTTTAGATACTCCTACTCACTTGGACATTTCCTCCGGCCAGATTACGCTATTTTTATGTCATCTCTTTATATATTTTTACATCCTTAATGTGCAATATAATATTCAAATTTTTTATATGTTTTAAATAGTTTTTAAAATAGTTTTTTAATCCTACACGCCTCGATACGCCATGTCGGACAATAAGATATTTTTATTCTATTCTCCATGTATTTTCTTGAATATTTCCAGTTACTGATAGAAAACACAATCCCTGTCATACTTCAAATTTCACATATGTTGTAATGCATGTTTTTAATTATTATTTAGAATAAAATGTATCCTTTACTGACGACATATGTCGTAATTTGGCGTTATAAAAATAAACTGAATTGAATTATTGTCTCTGAATTTGGACATTTCTGTGCAGCAGCAACAGAGTGACAGAGAATCACAGAAAAAAGACTCACACAAAGGTAAAATACAAAATATATGTAAAAAAATAGAATATATAATAAAAAATATTGTACTATAACTGGAAAAATTCATCATAAATACAGTTTAGTTATAAAAAAAATTCACTCCAGTCCAAATAAATGTGCAGCTGAGTTGGTTAAATAAGAAATGTACAAAATGTGAATTGAGTTTTAATAGAAAAATTATTTACAATTACAGACAATAAAAACTGTGCAACAGTAAAGTTGTACAGATGCCACTATGAATGTAAATTTAGGAAACAATTAGAAAGATAAACTGTTTTTAAAGCTTCTCCAGTTGCTTCAGGGCATTTCCAGAAACACTGAAAAAACACTAAATCTCTTTTTGGTCCAGTTTCGAGTGCAAATAATTGAATAAAACTAATTTAAAAGTAACTTATCAGCAACATATGTAAGCTTGTTTTAAGTCAATAACTGCTTAATATTGTTGGAAAAAAATACTACGTTCACTTATAACAATGGAAAAACTACACATTTTTAAATGGTTTTTTTTAATCAATATTAAGGAATTATTTACTTAAAACAAGCTCCAATATGTTGCTCAAAAGTCACTTTCAAGTTAGTTTTTATTTCTAATTACTAAAAAATAAATTGCACTGGAAACTAGACCAGAAATACTTGGTAAGATTTTGTGTTTTTTGCATTGCAGTGACTGAAACTTGCCAAACTCGTCCTAAAACCAGAGGCCATTTTGTGCCACTTTGCCCCAGATTGCCGCCCAGCTCCTCCATTAAAGGAAAAGCCTCGCCGGATGTCCGGACCATTGGCTCTGACGGGAAGCCGGGCCGGCTGAAATACCGTAAGACGACCAGAACATGATCTGCCTTAAAGTGAACCAGAATTTCAACATCTTGGTTCACTTCTGCTATTTCGCCGTAGATGACTGTGAAAAAAACAACGCTGACGTGCGGAAGCAACTTGTGGTCACTACGCAGCAAGTATCTCTGGCCAGATGTTGTGAAACGCCACGCCATCTCTTTGCACAACAAGCGCTGCCTTAATTATGGGAGGAATATTTGTCCCAGAGCGAAAGGTGAAGCAGAGCAGTAAAACTTTCAAATGAATATGTGGTTTACACCTGATAAAACTTCACAAAATGTTCCTATTAATCTGAATTTGAGTCAGTGCGGTGGAGTTTTTTAGCTCCTTTTTATTGTGGCAAAACAATAAAAAGTGTTATGTAGCTTAAAAAACGTCAACTTCATGATCAGCAGAAAAGTTTTATTCATGTTTTTCTGATCAAACACGTCTTGTTTACAATGCAAAAATACAAAATCTAGTCTAGCCAAGTATTTTTGGTCTCATTTCTAGTGCAAATATCTTAGTACACAAAACTAACTAGCAAGAAACCTTTCAGCAAGATGTAACAGCTTGTTTTAAATAAGTAGATCCTTAATATTGAAGAAAAAAGTACCAGTTCCATTGGCAGATTATTTCACCTATAACAAAGCAAAACTATTTTGTTCTAAGTGAAATTATCTGGCAATGGAACTGATAATTTTTCATCAACATTAAGGAATTATTTACTTTACAAAAGATGCTATAAGTTGCTGAAAGGCTTCTTGTTTGTTAGTTTCGTCTTATTTCAAGTGTATTAAGATATTTGCACTAGAAACAAGACAGAAAATAATGCAAATAAAAGCAAGCAGCAGTAGAGGATATACTGACTATTTGTTGAACGTAGTGTAAGAGCATTTCTTGTTTTCTCATTTCTTTGCAGGTTTCTTTTGTAAACCGAAAAATAATCTAAATATTTAATGAGTTTTAAGGTTCTTTAGTTGCTATATACATTAAATTTGGGTGAAGAGTCCATATTTACAGTGTTTAACGTCTTTCTGGGTGTTAACTTCTAGATAAATTCTGCCTGATGGTGATTCATTCTCATCTTATTAGTTCTTATAGTTGATCACAACTTCCTGTCTTTTATTCTTCTTGCTTTTGAGACCTAACCACAAGTTCTTGATGTGGGTAAAACCTGGAAAGTTTCTTGGATGGGTTACAATTTTCAGGGTTCTGGTCTTTGAGGCACCTTGTTATCCCTTTGCCTTCTAATGGAAAATCAAACATTAGTCACCAAATTGTGCCGATATTGGAGGGTTTTTTGCAGCAGTGGAAGAACTGTGAGAAAGAAGCCAAACTGTTTGTGCAATGCAGGATTCATGGTGGCTCTCACTGCTCATTCTCCAAACAAATAATATTTTATATGTCCTAAATAATTTTAAAAATATGTATTAATCAGAGGAAATCTTTTGATGTCCATTCTTGTACTTCCTGCAGAATTTCAGTGTTGCTTTGATGCTTTTCCTAAAGACATTTTTGTACTGAAGTGTCTTCAGGAGTTGATGGCCATCGTTGGAAGCCATTGCTCACTTCTTACTCTGGTATTTTACAGATTTGGGATCAGTCAAGTGTATTTGTATAGCGCATTTCGGCAACAAGGCCTTTCAAAGTGCTTTACATCATAAAATCACATTTACAAGAGAAATAAAGTTGAATAACACTGGAACAATTGTCAGGAGCCATTATTGTTCCAATCAAAATGTTGATTAATGTTTCATTGATTATCTAAACAGCTTTGGTTTTAAGGCTAGTTTTAAAGACAGTCAGTGTTTTGGCTGTTTTGCAGTTTTCTAGAAGTTTGCTCCAGATTTGTGGTGTATAGAAGCTGAATGCTGCTTCTCAATGGAAGTCTAATCTGTTCGGTGTGATTTCCTTTTCATACATGTAAGACATTGATACTGGCAGCTGCAAGTCTTTTCTTTTGAGGAAACCAGTACCAATTCAAGAAGACTACAATTTCACAAACAATCATCCATCATGTATAAAATCAGTATGAAAAATGGATGGAGTGAATTTTAACAAATTTACATGCTGATTAACCTAAAGCATGATTAAAATCATATGCAATCATGCTGAGTACAGGTGTCCCTCAGGCTGTGTGTTAAGAACTCTGTTGTTCCTGCTGCTCACTCGTTACTGCCCTGCAAAGTCTGAATGTAGATTGCTGATAAAGTTGCCGTCTGTCACTGGTGATAATGACGAAGGTCCACACAAAGAGAGAGGGGGGAACGCCCACTGAGCTGGTGCCTGAACTACAACCCGCCTTGAAATGAGAACAAAGTTAACCGAGAGGCTGTTGACCAATGGAGGGAAGAGACAAAAGGGAGAAACAGCATTCGTTTTTTATTCTCCTCTAATCTGGAGCAAATGTCCAGAAAACTGCAAAAATTTTGAAACAGAGTTCCTTTAAATCAAGGCAAAAAACCCAATGTCTTCATAGCTGCCTTTGATTAATAATAACTGCAGCATTATTAGCTTTAACCTGATTGACATTTTTGTTACTTCTTTTTTCTACGACAGAGCATTATGGCAATACTAAGACAAAATAAGAAATTAAAATAAATGACAAAAATAAAGACATACAAGTATGAGAATAAAGTCAGTATTATAAGAAAAAAGTCGTAACATTTCAACAATAATGTCATACGAGAATAAAATCAGAATATTTAGGGAATAAAGTTGTACAAGAATAAAGTGGAAATAATACATCAAGGCATAATTTTATGACTTTGTTCTTGTAATATTAACTTTTTTTCTTAGCTTGCCTCTAATCCTCCATTGTAATTTGGCCACTGCAACACAATTTTTTATTTTTTACCTCCTTGCATAATGATGATGATGATGACATTGAAACCCTTTAACTTTCCCCATCAGCCGTACCAAAAACAGCTCGGTTGTCAAAACGATGTAGGAATGTCTTCACCTCTTTGGGAGACAGAAAATGCTCGATGCAATGGAGAATGTTTTCACCAGCTCTGCATCACCACATGGTTTAGGAAATGCTCTGCAGAGGAGAAAAACTTTTAACTGTTTGACCTGCTGACACCAGGCTGCAGCTTAAAAAGCATTAAAACACAATATTCTGCTCTTAAACACACACCGACCCAATCATGTGACCTTAAACATGCTGCTCTTTGTTTAAAACCATTCATAACTAGAATGAGCTTATGAAAACTGCTTTTTTTTTTTTATCTTTGTCTGACTTTAAGGTTGTTTAGTGATCTCAAACATTTAGCTGCGACCAAAAAAGCAGAAACAGAAGAAGGTGGATATTTACATGCACTGCATAAACAAAAACATGACTGGTGTTTTTTTCTCACTGATCTAAAGATTATATCTGTTTGCTTAATTCAAAACAGCATTAAAGAAATATTTTGCACACTAACAGAACTCCACTGCAAATTCACAAAATCTTATTCATATCTCATTTTTTATATAATTTCTTGTGCAAATAAATATCTTAGAATATTTGAAATAAGACAAAACTAAAGTACAAGTAATATTTTAGCAAGACATTAGTTTGTTTCAAGTCAAGAATTCTTGAATATTGACAAAAAACACAAGTTTAACTGGATTTTTCAAAACTTTTTTTCCACGTTTTAAGTGAAAAAAATCTGCCAGTGGAAATTGTAACCCAGTTTGATATGCTGCTGTTGCATTTTAAGCAATAAAATGTCTATTTAAAAAAAGAATTAATGGTTTCAGTTAGATGTGCTTCTTATGCACTTGTAAAACTCAGAATAAGCTTAAGCAGTTTCTGCAGAATATCATACATATATCTTTTGTCCAATTACTCAATTAGCTGTCAGATTGAATACTCACTTACTAAAAATAACAGTTAGCTGCTAACTGTTGATGTTAATACAACATCTGGAAGCATTGCTGACGTGGTTTGAACAGCTTTTTTTTACTTCCTCAGCTGTCGTTGCTAAAGCTACAGGCAAACTGCAATTATAAAAATTACAGCAAATCAACATCATCACTCACAACTTGTCCTTCTGTTCGCTAATTGGCCCAGCCGAAATTCTGCCACAGGAATCCAAGTGAATGGGAGAAATCCCAGACGGAGCAGTGAAGAGAGATGAGAATCGAGCGGAATCGCTTAAGATGAAAATGACAAGGCTAACTAAATGTATGCAAACTTTTGAATTCTAAGAAAGTTTATAATAACTTCGTAAATTCTAACTAACCTAAAACAAGAAAAGTTTAATCCAATTTATTTTTATTGAAATTTATTTTGAACAATAAAAAACGAAATAATAAAAAAAACAGGGGGTGGGGGGAGAGAGAAATAGTCATGACAGTTGACATTCAAATTTATACAATTTAATTGAAAAGGAGCAGGTAGAAAATAAAAGATCTTATAATTTCCTGCCTCTCTGATACACATGAAGTCCCCACACCAGATAAACCCTTAAAATACTCACAAATGAAATGATGCACAAACCTCACATTTTTATGACTGAAACTACAATTATGTACACATCATTAATATCAGCAGCCATCCTATACAACATATCTACCATTTAATCCATCCATAGATTTACCCCAAATCCTCTGACTCCTCGCAACTACGTCACTGAATCATTCTTTTTTTAATATTACTATTTTCTTGTTGTATGTTGTTTTTAACTCTCTTGTACAAGCACTTTGAATTGTCTTTGGCTGAAAGGTTCTATATAAATAAAGTTGCCTTGCCTAGGCGCCATGACGGACGTTAGACGTGAGAGACGGAAGTATTGAACAGAGCACCTGAAATTGTTTTCCAAAGTTGTTTCTGACCGGTTAATTTATGGATTTTACTTGTTTCAAGTCGAGCTAAATTGTCTGTGAACGTAACACGCCTGGTTGGGCCTCACAGACGGCGCTATTTACTAAAGTTGGAAACCGTTAGCTTAGAAACCGACCCGTACCTCCTCCCTCCTGGTGTGTTGATCAAATTACCGACTTTTCCTGAATTCACACCACATGATTTATATCACTATGTCATAAACTGCTTTTCTCCTTACACCGTGTCAGACTTAAAAACGTACAAAAGACGAGATGCTAACAAGTTGTTTCCTTTTATGCTAGGCTACATGATTAGCAGAAATGTCTCCATGGTTACTAAGGTTGGTAATCATTATCCATAATGCGATGTTTGATATATTTCTAATAATACTTACTTTATAAATTATATGAACGTTAGTCTTCTTACCTTGTAAAAAGTGCAAATCCGCGATTACACCGAGAGCTGACAGTCATTATGATTGACAGCGTCCATCGCTGCCGAATCTTTTCTCATTAAAAGTTATAAAATAAAAGGACGAGT
Source organism: Alfaro cultratus (assembly GCA_903066825.1). Classification (NCBI taxonomy): domain Eukaryota; kingdom Metazoa; phylum Chordata; class Actinopteri; order Cyprinodontiformes; family Poeciliidae; genus Alfaro; species Alfaro cultratus. The sequence continues at coordinate 41,602 of CAEFZX010027655.1, read as the reverse complement.
TTGGTTTGCATCCTTGTCCGTTTGTGCCGCCGACCGCTTAGCATCCTGTGACCATTTTTAAAGTGAAATCAACTGAATAGAAGCGATACTAGGTTACCGATGTCTGTTTTTAGAATAACTTTAAAGGAGCGCATTGGTCGGTTTGACGTCAGTCATGGCGGAGTTCTGGGGAGCGTGACGTCACGCGCAAAAATTTTAGAAAGTGAGGAAAAAATTTAACATGTCTTTATATTTATTCGGTGTATGTAAATATCTATTTTCAACTGTTAAAAATCTCAGGAACACTAAATGCAAAACGGTCAGACGATCTGAGTTGTTTGTTCGTACAACATAAAATAAAATAAAATAGAAATTCCTTTATTGTCCCACTATGTGGAAATTCCATTGAAAAAATGCATAAATTTCATATTTAATTGTAAATGGTAATATTGCTCTTTTAAATGCTCATACATCAAACAGGTCATATTTTTCCTTTCATTTCATCACCTGCTTCGTGAAAAACAGAACGTCTTCAAGGTGCTGCTTGGCCATCAATACTGAAAGTTCAACCCACTGCTCTGTTCCTCAAAGCTCTGCCTACAAAACTTTCCTAGATTACCAGACATCTGACTCTCTGCGCTGATCAGGCCAACATCCTGTTTTATTTTGACAAGCAGATCCTCAATATCTGAATATTATGGAAGTGAGAATTTTGTCCTCTGTTATTCTAATTAGTTTCAAGAAACACTTCCTCCAGCTGTAAAACCTGGAGAGGAAAATGGATAATGCCTGGATGTTTTTAGAGTAAATTATAGCTTTTCTTCAAGGTGTTGATAAACAAGCAGATTAAAGATGGATTTTGTAATCCTATACCTTCTATAGGAAGAACTGTTGACAGATTTGATCTTGTGATTACATGATCATAGCCTGAGGAAAAATATTTCCAAAAACGTCAAACATTTGCAGCTGATCTACTGCGATAGGAAGCTGTGTTTTAGTTATTTACTTATGAAATCACAGAACAAAAAGATAAAATACTCGTAAGAGATGTTCAGAATTAGACATGTACAGATTACTCAACAGGAAGTAGGGTGTGTTGATGCGGGTGGCAACAATGAAAAAATGTCACCACCCACACTCTTTCAACTATGTGCCCATCCTCACGTTCGCTGAATCTTGTCCTCCAAGGTGTGAGCTGGTTCAGACTCGGAGCTGGCGTGCGTCAGGAAATCAAACTCAAAGTCGTCACAAGAAACGCATCTATTACCTGCCTTACTTTCTACCGCTGTTTGGAGTCAAAAACATCAACACCAAACCAAAAGAACACAGTGATGACATCTGCGGTTAGCCAGGGAGGTCAACCAAACTTTGTTTACATGCATGTCGACAAACGTCATCGGTGTGCCGTGCGCTCAAAACGGGGAACCACCAGCTCAAGTCTGTCAGTATTTATGCTTTGACCTACATGCATGAACTTAGTTTGTCACAGGCGATAGCATATGCTATAGCAGTCTGTGTGTGTGCGTGTGTGACGGTTGGTCCTCAAAGCAGCAACCAGAGGGGGGCAGGAACAGGAACAGGAACTGCTCACGAGTGAATGTCTCAACAGACGTAAACCAAAGACATCGGCATCTGAAACTGCAGCCCAATGAGAACAGCTCAGTGCTTTTCCGTCGCAGCTCAGACACGGCCCGGCCTGCTTGTTTTGCAGAAAAATGTTTCCCGTGACTAAAAGCTCATCATGTTGTAGCGTTAATCATGATGGACTTATGCTGAGCTAGCATAAACCGTCATCAGATGGTGTGTAGTTAGTAGTTGGGATAATTCACCAAACTTCCTGCCAGAGCTGGAGGGAAATATTAGCAAAAACCATTATGAAGTCAATTGAATATAGATAAGAGATGTACAGATTTGTACTTTAAAGTAAGGCACATTTTATTTTACAGCAGTCCTGTTTAGTCTGCTTTAATCAAAGTCTAGTTTGTTTGTGGAGGTGTGAATGTGCAACCAACTCCGATGCGGACCAACACTGCAAAAACACAAAATCTTACCAAGTATTTTTGCTCTAGATTTAGTGCAAATATCTTAGTTTCATCCTATTTCAAGTAACCTCTCAGCAGGAAATTGATTTAAGTCAATAATTCCTTATTATTGACTTAATAATAAGGAATTATTATTAAGTAATTAATAATAATTAATTATTGATGACAAAGTACTAGTTCCACTGGCTGATTATTTAGCTTATAACCTGACATTTTTCTCATGTTATAAGTTAAATAATCTAGTGAAACTAGTCCCTTTTCATCAATAATAATGAATTATTATTATTATTATTATTATTATTATTATTATTATTATTTCCTGCTGAGAAGTTACTTGAATGTTAGTTTTGTCCTATTTCAAGTCTATTAAGATATTTGCTTTAGAAACTAAACCAAAAGTACAGTGGACAGTGGACTAAAAACTTAGATCTTTGGCTGAAGTGAACTCTAGTGCAGTTTGAATCCATATCAACGCAAAGCGGACCAGAAACCGCTCCAGAAACAGGAAGTGGACTGAAGCAGAGAGCATTCTGGGTAAATACAACCAAGAAAAGCTTGCAAATCCAGCGTAAGGTTGAGAATTGGCTTGTGGTCTTTTGCCAAAAACAAAAAAGAAATCCTACAACCTCGAAAATTTGAGGCCACTCCATTTTTGTTTACATTTTGTGAAAAAGGAAGTTGCATTTATGTCTTCTTCAGAGTTTTTTTTTTTTTTTTTGTCAATTTCTTTGGTAGTTCTTGGTGCAGTGCCACCACAGGTGAAGGAGTGAACAGGTTTTTTGATTAGTTTGGTTTGTTTGACACAGTGCAGTGTGAAAACAAACCACAGCAGCTGAAAATGTAACAAATGTTGCAACTCTTGTCCCAGTCGAATCGAATCTACCGGACTATCAGGTGTGAAAACACCTTAAGTATAAATCCAGTTGTATTGTGAAGGAGTATGAACTTTATTAGTGAGTAAACAGCATGATCAAGACCAATGAACACGGCAGACAGGTCGGGAATACAGGTGTGGAAGAAGGTTAGGTTAGAAAACAATGGCACAATAGCAAACCTGCCAAGACATGACTTCCTACTTAAGCTGCCAGGCTGAATAAGGAGAGCGTTAATCTGAGAATCAGCCAAGAAGCCTGTGGTAATTGTGGTAACTTGTCTGAGAATGGAAACAGTATGGCTCAACTGAATGTCTATCAAAACATAGTCATTAAGCTAAATTAAGACAAATAGACTCTAAATCAAAGAAGCACCAACCAATGGTAGCTCTGAAGAAGCTGGTAGGAGAATGTGCCGACAGGGAAATTATTAGTTGTGTACTCCACAAACCTGCTAAAGAAGTGGCTAAAAGAAAGCCTTTAGTGAAAGAAAGACATAAAAGATCATGGGTGCAGTTTTCCACAAACACGTGGAAGAAGTTGCTCTCATCATATGACCTGGATGTTTTCCCAGACTTTGTTCAGCTGGAGATCAAAACTGCAACATTGTTGCATTCTCAGCTGCTTTGCTTTCACACTGCACTGTCAAACAAACTAAACCCTTTTTAAAAAATCTGTTCCCCTCCTCGCCTGTGGGGGCGCTGCACCAATAACCACTGAAGGAAATGACACAAAAACCTCTGAGGAAGATACAGAGCGCAACTTTCTTCTTCACAAAATGTAAGCAAAAATGGATTGGGTCAGATTTTAGCGCTTGTAGGATTTCTCTTTTGTCTTTGCAAAACACCACAAGCCATTTCTTACGCTTTTATTTGGCTTGTTTTTACCCAGAAGGCCCTGCGCTGTAGTGCACTTCCTGCTTTTGGAGCGGTCTCGGGTCTGCTTGGCGTTCACTTCTGCCTTCAAACTGCGCCAGAGTGATCTTCAATCAAACTGAGACCAAAATTTTTATATACACCAAAGTTTGTTCTTTTGACAATTAAAGCCTTAATTTTAGTTGATTTAAATCCTAAAATCTTTTTGACCTACATTAAAAACACACCGACCCCAGGGTGAAACATGGTGGTGGCGAAAGCTGCTCAGAGTTGATTTCAAGATAGATGCAACGAAATACAGGAACCCTGGAGGAAAACCAGACAACAACTCTAAACATTGAGCCAGAGCTACGTGGTGTGGCTCCAAGCATGTTAATAGAATGGCCTAATCAAAGTCAAGATATAAATCCAGTTGAGAATTTGTGGCAAGAATTAAAAACATATGTCAGATGTTCTCTGTCTAATTTGATGTAATGTAAGCAATGTAACAAAGAAACAATTATTGGTTGTGCAAAGGTGGTAGAGACAAAAAAGACAAACTATAACTCATTATAAAAGTTATTGACTCAAATGCATGCCACACTTTTCAGATACTTTGTTTTCTCTATAAATTAGACCGAATATAACAAACTTTTAAGGAGTTTGTTACTGGAGGCCAAAAAGGATTTTGGAATGGAAATGATCAGACATGGGTTAGTCGTCTTCCAGCATAATAGGGAATCTCAATCAGTGATCTTAAGGTGTACAGAGAGGTATTATTAACTCCAGCTTCCTCCTATAGCTGCCCTCCTTATATCCAAGTCTTCCTAAGACATGTTTAATTCAAATATCTTAAATAAATTGGGTTAACTAGCAACTCAACCAGAACTCCAGCCCGTTTGGTCAGCAGGTTTTACTGCTGTGTGCGCTGTACAATGGCTGCTGGAAAAGAGTTTTGCTGACTTACCATCCAGAAACCAGTTGCTGCATTTTAGTTGTTTGTTCAGGAGGCTCTATTAATGCTTTTCAAAAATGTACAGCTGTAGAATTGTATATAAGTTTGCAGATGTTGCGAGTGTAAACGTTGAGTTGAGGGGCGTGACCTGCAGTAGCTTATTTGGATCTAAAGTGACAGAGGCCCTAAAACAGCTCAAAACAAGCAGAACCGAGCAGACTAAAATTTCATTATCTAAGAACGATAAGGCCTTTAGACCTATCCAAACTTGTTCAAGGAAGTAGGTTGGATTGAAGGTAAAATAATCATCATTTGCATTTTACCTGAGAAAGCCCAGTCAGCATTTGTCATCATGTGTCAATAACTGAAAACAATCACTCGCTTTCTGACACATGACGTATGGAAAGGGGGAAAAGGCTTGAAGAGACATGGTATTCCTGAACCGCTGTTTCAATAAGCGCTTCGCTGTAAGGCAGCGTGTGTTGACTCAGACTTTGCACAGTCACTTGGAAAGACCTGACTCTCCTCAATTTCAGGAATTTCCTGATCCTCGCAGGGCCCTAGCAGAAAATCATCTGCAGGCTACGAGCCATAGGCCCTCCCTCCACTCCCACCCTCAGCTGGCCTGGGAAGTTCCAGGTTAATAACTAAACTGAGGACGCATGCTGGAAGAGTCAGCAGGGCAGGGCAGATGTACTTTTTGGACTGCTTCAGATTGTAGACTCAGCATTGTCCGCTGTTATTCTGAGAGCCGAGACTCTTTCCACAAAGCTGCCACAAATTAGTTTGGAAAAAGAAGAAAATCATTTTGTACGGCCTGGCGTCCAATGTGTCACTCAAGATGTTTATGTTTACAACAGAACAATACCCCTAACCACAACTTACATGAGTCATGGCAGTCCTGTCACATCAGACTTTAGTTTCACTAGAAACAAGCGTGGCTTTGAAAGGACTTCCGGCGCTTGGATACACCTTGATTGTAGTTTTCCTACAGCTTGTTCTAACTTGCTGGTGTGCTTGACGTCAGACCAACACTGTTGGGAGTGCTATTACTCACTAAGTTGCATTCTTGAACAGCACGTACCAGCGCATCCTTCTTTCCCAAACAGGAAGTACTCGCCAAGACGGTTGCTAAATCATCTGCGCTACACCCCAATGCGGTGGAGTTTCCTCAAGCAGACGCAGCAGCCTGTCTCTGGACAAGTTCATCTTCTGTTTTTCTTTCCAAAGTTCACGCACCCGGCCCCCAGCTCCGCGTTTTTACATCAGCCTTACATCTGTTTGTATAAAACCCACATTGGGGACCAAAGAAAGAAAAAAACAAGTGTTTATCTATGACACCTGTTTCAAGAGTGGCCAGAATAAATATTGGAATATAAAGTCCAGGTTTTAGAGGCAAGGACATTTTTATTTAAATAATAGAAAAAAAGAAAACGGCATGAATACTGGAAATGAATGGAAAGTGTGGCAAACAGGCTAACACTTCAGCTCATGCTAAAAAAAAAATAATTATTTTCTTACTGCAAAACACAAGGTTGTTTTGCAAAAATAGGTACAAAAGACGAAAACAGGAAAGAATCCAAAACACAACAGAATATTATTTGACAGCAAGACGTGGTTTGTACATCTCAATAGAGCCACCGTGTGGCGAATTCAAAGCATTACATCATTACAGAATTTAAAACAATATCGCCCCCTGATGGAGTCAGTGGTTCAGAGCCTGTGTGGCAGGCCGTTTTAACATAAAATCGGTTTCACAACACAACGTTCCAGATATCTGAAATTAGTTATAAGAACACATATTTTACAGAATATGTATTAGGGCCACTGAGGGGAAAAAATAAAAAATCCTGAAGTTTTTCCTCAGAATTCTGACTTTTGATCTCAGAAGTTCAAAGTTAATTTTTTTTTTTTTTTTGTGCCACTAACCCTCTTCCGGAGATATTAGCTAAGTCTAGATATCTCTAATTATATTCTGACTTAGAAAAACACTTAATTGAAGTATCTGATTTCTCAAATTTGCCATTGAGATATGTCGAAAGGCATTTGTAATCTGTTAAAATTGTAATCGACTTGTAAGAAGAACAATTCAGCGTTTAAATTTAATGCAGGCATCTTAAATTACCAATTGGAGTTGTCAAAATGTAGTTGCACCTTGTCAAAACTAATTTTTTCAACAGCTCGTATATAATTACAGATGGCAAAACGAAACCGATTTTATGATAATAAGGCTTGCCATACACGAGAAACCACAGAGAGAAAACTGCAAGCCAATCAGAACCTGTCACTACAAACCACGTGAGAACGTTCTGGCTGCTTATTGGTCAGATGTGTCCGGCGGGAGAAAGCGCATGTAAAAGCAGAAGCTGTGTTCCGAGAAAAACAGATACCTTTTTGACATAACTCATTTATTTCTGAGTGCTTTTTAAAACTAAATTATAAATGTAATTCTTAAAAATATGTGGTACAAAAAATAGGTTTCCATTTGTGAACAGCTATTTTGCATTCGTCTTTCAGCTCAAATAATAAAATAATCAACCCCAAAAACTTCAAAACTCTTCTCTTATGAAAACGCAAAGGTGCAAAACCTTTTATGTTTTATATCTACAATAATACAAAATTTTACTTTAGTCAATCATGGAGCAGATAACTTTAAAAAGGAAGCAGTTTGTTTTAAAATACTTTTTGCAGAAATATTTTTAATCGATATTAAGGAATTATCAACTTAAAACAAGCTCCAATATCTTGTAAGTTAGTTTAGTTTTATTAAGATATTTGCACTAGAAACTAGACAAAAACACCTTGTGAGATTTAATGCTTTTGAAGTGAAGAGAAAGTGTTGGAAACCTGATTCCTTATAAATCTGAAGAAAAACAGGACATTTTTTCCTTTGTTTTCTTTATTAAAAATTAAAACAACAAATGTAAATAAAAAAATACGTTTCTAAGCTCAGCATACGTATAGAAAATGGGAAAACGTGGTGCAATTACTGCACAGGTGCTGAGGTTTTAATCCGTTAAAGCAGAAAAAGAACTCAGCACACTTAAAACCTGATCTGAAATATATATATACGCTTATATATAAATTTAATAAGGGTGTGTCCTGCAGCGAGGACGTTCATACATTCTAAGGAAAGGTACAGCTGTCGGACAAAGTACTGAACTCTGTCTCGTCCCAAAGGTAAACGAATGGTAGCAGCTCAACTAATCTCTTATTTGGACAAATCTGTCGATTCACAAACGCAGCATGCTTTTAAAAAAAAAACAAAAAGTACTAACAATCATACAGAAGAACACGGCCAGCTCAGCCTCACACCATGACACGATGAAACATCAGAACAGTGCATCGTTTTCATCCCTGTGCTGGTATTTGATTCTTTTTTTTTTTTGGTTAGTTTTAAAATCCCTGGTCCCACGCTCAACCTCAGAGACCTACACATACCTCTCTACAAACTAAAATATCACTGAAAAGTTAATTTAGCTCAGTAATTCAGTTCACAAAGTGATAAATATAAAGCATTGAATTTGATTAACTTTTATGGCGAACTGGTAAAAACTAGTGATGCACGATATATCGGCACAAACATCAGTATTGGCCAATTTTAGTCATTTTATAACATATCTGTCTGTCCGATAAATAAAACCAGGCCGGTATTAACAACCAATATTTGCTTTCATCTTGTTGGCATTTATTTCTGTCAAAATGGTACAGAAATATTTATGATATCAGCAATATTAGTATCTGATGTAGATATTGTCCCAAATGTTTGCCTCTGTGCAACCCTTGTTAAACCCCCAAAACTCAGGTTCAAACTGCACAATCAGAGACGACTCCTGTCTTGCAAAGTCATTGGCACATGCTTAGGTTGGAAAGTTAGGTGGAAGGAAAAAGAGTGGTAGAAAAATGTGCACAAGCAAGTCTATAGTCAGAGCAGAAATCTTTGAAGACTTTTTAGAGCCCGATGATAAATTCACACGATCAAAGCCTCAAAACGAAATCTATGGAGTCGAGAAGAACTAAATCCTGATGTTAAAGTATTTTCTTTAAAGCCTTGGCAGAGCCACAGGCTCATCTTACATCACATATAAGTTTGGCTTTTTGAACTGAATTACTGAGATGAACGAACATTTTAATGATATTTTCATTTATGTGAAAGGACACCACACGTCCTTTTTTTATTGCTGGCAAGTTGGGTGTGAGCTACTCTGACCTTTCGCTTGCTTTACAAGGCATGTCAGCTACCTTCAGGTAAGGTTTTTATAACGACTGTGAAACTACGGATAGTATGTAGAGCCATATATTGTGATCCAACTCAGGATAAAAATAAAATAAAATAAAAAAAGAACACGATTCTGCCTGGAAACTGGAGACATGTCACCCAAAAAAAATGCATCTAGTACTTACTGTAAATGTCGCATTAATAGATAGTTCCCACAAGACCGGACCGGACGCAAATTACCCCGGAATGCGCCATCTTGGTAGGCGACTGGTAAACAGAATTGCCGATGTTTAAATGAGTCTTTTTGTGTCTTTTTCTACTCTTCAGGAGAACTAGTTCAGTGTCTAGCTTTAGCACATCTTATGAAAATAGTCAACAAGTCATTTGTGTTTTCTGACGGCCATTCAATGATATGATCGGGTTGCTGTATGCGTGCTTGTGAATAAAACTGATCCGTCTCTTTCTATTGCGCACAATGTAAGCGTAAAAAACAGCAAAAATTATATTAAGATGAAAATCTGATTATTAACAACAATGTACAGTCTACTGCTTCTTTCTCTACTATCTATTTGTGAGGCATAATAAACAACTGGAATGTAAAATTAATGAGGTTTATTGACATTATATGATTGTAAATAGGGTCACATAAGAAGTAATCGCAGAGACTCTGAATGTAATTTGGATTTTTTTGAGGAACTGTATATTTGGATGTCCTCACTTTATAGTTAAGTTTCATACTTTGTGCAAATGAATCTGTCATGAAACTGCAGGTTTTCTGACAAAATGAAGTTTTTACAACAATCAGTTCAATACGCCGTTATTAACTGACTGGACATTTGAAAATATTACCACTAATAAAGTAATCAGAGCAAATACGTGTTGTATTATATGGATTGTGTTTCCTCTGGACATTGGTTCGACTTCCCATTTGGAAAAACCTTAAGTTTTACTTTTGGGAATTAAAGCTTAAATTTATGTTTGCAAGAGTTTTTGCAAACAATGTTTATGGGTGACGCCATGTTAAAATGCAGACTTCTTAACTTCTTAACCTTTTCCCAGGTAACTGGAACGCAACATGAGCGGCAAAGTTTGCTCACCTTTACAGGATGTAATGAAAACTTCTTTACTGTTTTATCGCATTTGTATTTACACCCTTAAATGTAACAATATCCAAACATTGCTTACATCACTTATGCATAATCAATAAAGTGTTAAAGCTGCCTCTGTACTATCAAGATGGCGGCAGAGCACCAGGCTGTGGGAAATGTGACGTCATGTGGGAACTATCTATATTTTTCACTGAATAGATTCATAAATGTACAAATATTAGGGCCATACAAAGAAAATAAAATTACAATAGTAAAGTCATGTTACGATAATAAAGTCATAATATTTTGAGAACGTCATGATATTGCAAGAATAAAGTCATAATGTTCCGACTTTATTCTCGTAATTTTATGACTTTAGTCTTAGAAATTTTTTTATTATTTTCCAAGAGTGGCCCTAATACCCCGTCGTACAAAGGAATACAAAAAGCATAACTAGTGTGCAGAGATCATTCAAAATCCACACTTTCATTCATAAACTCTTTGTGTGAACAAAGCTTCTCCCTTAGCGACATGTTTTCAGTCCAGCTTGATCAAAATCATGATCAGTCTGTTACTAAACGTGTTTGGGATAAAAATGGAAAAACATTCAAAGGTGTCATTTTGGTAAATAAGAAAGAAGAAGCGTGTAAATTAGGCAGAGGTGCTCAATGCAAACCCCTTCGCCTTAGCAGACTGACATCTGCTTTATGTTGTGTCTGCGTTTGGGTCAGCGCACGCACACACTCACAGCCCCCCTCACACTCACACTCACACACACACACACACACACACACGTACGTTTATTTAGGATGTGGCACCTGAAAAAGCGAGGCCCTGAGCGTTGGAGATGGCGTACACACAAAGAAGGTTTTGGGTAAAGAGAGGCAGCCGACCGTTTACAACATGATCACAGGTGAACCGCGTCGACGCAGGCTGACCGGCCAGCCGAGTCCACATCATGGAACAAAAGAAAAAAAGACGACAGGAAGGAGGAAGGACAGACATCAGTGGAAATAGACGCGATAGCAGACATAAGCGCTGAGGGCCAGCGCCGTGCCCAGGCACACGTGGGCCGTCAGAGGGGACCAAGCTCCCGGCACAGGACATGTTCCCTTCTCCCGCTCTGCTCCCTCCGTCCCGTCCTCCGCCGCCGCCCCCTGCTGGGTTTTCCTCGGAGCGCCAGAGGTCAGATCTTCGATTCCCACAGGCCCGTCCCGTCTGTCCGGAGGCGGCTCTGGAGCGGCTGGGTTTCTGTTCCTCAGCTCTGTGTCTGCTGTAGACCTGAAAGACCAAACCAGAGGCACAGCAGAACAAAATGTAATTCCCTTTTAGGCGATTATTATGGTAACTGTCCACTTCAGCTGTTATAAAAATCTAATATCACTTAAAAGATATTTGACTTGGTAATTTAATTTAGCCTTCTGTCTCTTTAAAAACTCCTGCTCTTTCTGAAACTTCGCTTTCAGCACGCCACCACAACAATGCTCCTCCATGATGCCGTTTATAGCCATTCTTAGCTGAGCAGGCTCACAGTTCCAGCAGGTGTTTGCCAGCACTTTAAATAGTTTAAAACAGCATTATAAAGTTTCGTATGATATTAGGAAAACATGCAATGATATTAGAGAAAGTCCTGACTAAATCTACAAATAATTACAACCTGTTACTTCCTTACATAGAGGCTTAGTGCGGAATCAATGATTTACTAAAAAAACTTGCTTTGTGTAACGTCTGCTTCTCTACTAAAAAACATAAATGCTGCATTAAACAAAGTGTCAACAACAGGCCTAAATAATTATCCAACATTTATTGGAGTCCAGGCATTTCTTCATGATATGCAAAATATTGAGATCACAATAAATGTGCATTATATAAATCATATACATAGATATGTAGATATAGAAGTGGTCGCTTCCTCTTACGCTCTACAGGAGGAGCAAAGAGTGTTTGATTTGTTTTCCACACAGCTTCTCCATTTTGGTTTCATTTCTGTCTGATGAATAATGACAATGTAAAATCTCCTGTGTTTCTGAACACTTGAGGTTAGATTTAAATAAACTTTGGTATGATATTAGGAAAACATGTGTTAGCATTAGAGAAAGTCCTGACTAAATCTACAAACAATTACTTCCTTACATAGAAAGGAAGTAACATGTTGTAATTAAAACCTGATAAAGATCAAACCATTTTATTGAAACCTGATTTCATGATTTTTTATGTAAGTTACAAAGTGGCTCTGATGGGGAACAATAACAACATTTACAGGTTATTAGCTTAGTTTATTTCAAACACAGTCAGAATATCATAATATAAAATTTTGATAACTGTTTGAAAATGAAGTATAAACTTTTTTCATATGTCTTACTTTTTACACATTGCTCTTTATTTGAAGAAAAAGTATATATACAAACTTTTTATACAGAAATGTGATTGTTTCAACACAAAGTTAATTTAATTCCGTTTCAATTTTTTTATTTTAGTTAAGTGTGGTTACTATGACTTACAGCTTAAAATTTTAGCTTCTCAGACACAAAACACTAATTTAAAATGTCAGCAGAAAGTCACTAAGTATCACTGAAAACAAACAAAGTGTACTGAAGGAAAGTTAAGTGGAAGGAAAAACATCTGGTGGAAAAAAAAAGATCAATTGGACTTTAAGACAACATTTTTGTCAAAAACCCACAAAGACGATAATTCATAACAGGAAATGTCGTGATTCGTCTATGTCAAAATCACATTTAAAATCTTCGCCATTAGTTTCCTCATAGTATTGTTATCAAAACAACAACGATAAACATCTCAGGTGCAGCCGGCTCTCTAACCATCTGTTGTCCTTACTGCTGCTACTCTTTGTGTCAAAAATACCTTCATGCGTCTTGTTTACGTTTGCTGATTGGCCCACTAAGCCAGCCAATGGCGAACCAAATTTAATGAACATTTCGAAAATATTCTAATTCAGTAGTTTTCAAAGTGAGGGTCGTGGCCCCATAAAGGGCCACCAGAAGGTCTTAGAGGGGCGTAAATAAAACATAAAAAATTGACTGAATTGAAATTTTTGTAATCAAAATCTAGTCTATTGTTCCAATTAATATTATAAAATATATGCAAAAATAATTTGTTGAAATGTTACTTCCAGGTTCTTGTTTCTGACTGGTTGCTCTTTAAGCTAGTGTAGCGACTGTAAAATGGACAGAAAAAAGACTGAAATATGTAATAATTATTGAATAATAAACAATAAATCAATTAATCGCAGGATAAATTAAAACAAGCTCAATAATTTCCATTTGTATGATTTATTGTTTTTCTCGTTTTTACTAAAAAAAACTCTTCTCTCTGGTGTTTTGGTCTCAACTAGCCTCTTTTTCTGAATGACAATTTTGTTTACAGAGGCTTCATAATTCATTTTATTTATTGTTTTGCTTATTTGTTTTGGATATTTAAAATATCTTCTAGCTCCAGTGTTAAATATTTATTAAAATTTAAAGTTTATTTACCTTTGAGAATGTGTTTTTGCATTATATTATGTCTTTAAAATGGCCTCAAAACAACAATATTATAATTTATAGCAATAACTTATGAGACAATTTAAAATTTGTTACCATGGAAGGCCTATTGAACAGTGAATAAAAAGTTTGTGAAACCCTGCACTAATTTCCAGAATTAAAGTAGAACTGAACCAAGCAGCAGAGCGAGATTCTTTTTAAAACTTATCTATTCTGCATCTTTCTGCCTCGGTTCCTGTAAATCAGTCTGACTTGAGAAACAGGTAGACCAGGAAAAAAAATAGAAATAAAGAAAAACTAGTGTGATAGATAAATGGAATTCACAAAAAACGGTTCTGAGGGAAGGAAAGAAGATTATGAGGCAGATTACCTGAATTAAACTGACTCATTTCCATTTCAATGATAAACAAATCATGGGGAAGTGCTGACATGAAAGTTATCCAGAAGCTATTTACCGCCCGGCCACAAAAGGTCATTTCCAAAGAAGCCTGCTGTTCACAAACTGCAGTGTCCAAGCATTTGCATGGAAGGTTCAGTGGAAGGAAGACGTGTGCTTAAAAACAAGCACCAAGAGAGAATGGTGTAGCAGTTTTAAGCAGAGGTATGTCTAAAAATAAGCTACAAAATTATTAAAAAGTTGATTAATTTTGGTAATTTAACCCAAAAATATATAGGTTCTCTACACACAGTGTTTTTGTTCATTTAGACAAATTTTGATCAAATTTTTATTACAGGAATGTTATATTATCTAGTGACAATATTATGGCCACAGAGACCCGCCACAAGCCAACAAGGACATTTCCAAAAATATTTGCTATTCACAAACCGCTGTATCCAAGCATTTCATTATAAGTGGAAGGAAAAATTTTGATTAAAAAAAAACAGCACCAAGACAGGATGGTATAGCAATTTTAAACATAGACACATCTAAAAATAAACTACAATATCATTAAAGAGGTGATTAATTTCAGTAATTTCACCCAAAACTATGTTAGATTCATAACTCACATGTAAACGATTTTGGCTTTAAGTAAATTATCGTCCAATTACAAGTTCCTTTTTTTCCTAATTAAATTTAAAAAATAACTCTTTGAAGATTTCCTAAGTTATTGAGATGCATGTGTAGATTTTTAGGCCAGTATTTCGGATGTTTACCTCAGTTGGGAAGTTTCCACACGCTGGATGAATTCTACGTCATCTGGGAAAAAACATGGCTGCACTCGGCCGTTGTGAGGGTCTCTGGGAGGAGGAAGAGGAGGCGGCGGGGTGAACTCTGGAGGATCATCTTCCTCATTCGACAGCTCTTTCCATGACTCCTTAGGAACAAAACAGAAATATTCACGCGTTATTTTTATTAATTTAAGAAAACATCTTTAAAAAATTCAGACGAGAAGAAGAACCTGCCTGGAGAGAAGTGTCTCCTTTGATGTACTTGGCACCTTCAATCACGGCGAGGTAGGAGAAGCGAAGCTGGTCTGGCGTTTGTATCAAACCCATTCGATAACGACGCATCTCCAGCAGCACTTCACGGATCCGCACCGAAGACGGGTCTTTACGGAGAGACATCTGTAAAAATAACATTTAAACGCATTTTAAGATCTGTAAAAATAACAAAAACGCCTTTTAGATCTGTAAAAAATAACATTTAAATGCCACTTTTACTTCTGCAAAAATAACAAAAACGCATTTTAAGATCTGCAAAAATAACAAAAATGCCTTTTAAGATCTGTACAAATAAAATTTAAACGCCGCTTTTACATCTGTACAAGATAACAGCTAAATACAGTTTTGAGACTAACTGAAATAACAGCTAAATACCATTTTCATCTGTAAAAATAACAGCAAAACAGCCATCTTACATTAGTAAAAATAATAGCAAAATGCAGTTTTTACATCTGTAAAAATAACAGCAAAATGTTGTTGTACATTTGTAAGAATAACAGCAAAACAGCCATCTTACATTAGTAAAAATAATAGCAAAATGCAATTTTTACATCTGTAAAAATAACAGAAATATGCCTTTATTACTTTTGCAAAAAAAAAAAAAAAAAAAAGCAGCAAAACGACGTTTATACTTCTGTAAAAACAACAGGTGAAAGCAGTTTCTAGACTAAAACTTTGTCTTGTTCCATTGAAAACTTTAAATTACGACTCTGCTGATGACTCTATACAAACCAAAAGGAGGCAGGTGTCCACGAGACAGAAGGTCCCGGAGCGTCCGATCCCAGCGCTGCAGTGTACCACCACCGGCCCGTGCTCCGCATTCAGACAGCCTGACTCGCGCACCTTGAAGAGGAAGTTGAGGAAGGAGGCTGGAGACTCTGGGACCCCAAAGTCAGGCCAGGTCGTGTAGTGAAAATGTAAAATTTCACGCGTCTCCTGAGTCTGCAGAGGAAGATCAGAGTGAAAACGTTCAGAAGAAATCCAGTGAATGAATGAAGGATTTTTTTTTTTTTCTATGCAAATTATTTCTCAGAACTGAAAATAGCAAAGAAAAGCTGCAGTTTCAGCAAATGAAACTGAAAAAACATGATTAAGAGAAGCGAAAATAAGAATTTGTTTCATATGATGTTTCAGTTCTTCAGTGATCAGCTCACATTCGACTTTACAGGAACAAACTACAGGGTTTCTGCAGGTTTAACCAACTCAAATTTAACACTTTTTAATACTGTTATGAGTTAAATTTAAGGATCAGCGTTAGCAGCAGCGCCTCCCGTTTTCTGGGAAGCTTCAGCCGGGCCAGCGGATCAAAAATGTGACATTTCTGCTGTCTATTTGAGGCTCTTAGCAGCAGCTTCCTGCTTAACCCCCAAAGAGGCAAGCTTTTTTTGAACAAAATCCACGTAGCATCGTACGGGTCAGCAACAGTTAGCAACTATTTAGCAGTAGCCTCAACGACGACGACGTATTAGAGACATAGTGAGGGAAAAAATCTAATACAATAATGAAAATAAGGTCAAAATAATTTTAAAAAACTGTCATTTTGTTATAGTATTAATCTTCTAAAACATTATTCTCGTAATTTTATTTAGTTTTTATTTTCTAAGACTCCGTCATGATGTCTGTGGCGACTCAAACTTTTGCCTGACAGAAAAGACCAGAGAGGAAGAAAACTACACAGAATACACAAGATTAAATAGTCTTGCCATGACAAAATTAAATTTTTCTAACTTAATTTTCAATCTTTTATTTTAGAAACAGGAGTTTAAGACTTTCTAATTATGCACAGACACCCTCAGCAACAACAAAAGCCATCATCACGATGTAGATTATAATCATTAGCAGCTGGCATGTAGCTTCTGGACTCATTCTGATAATCGTGAGGAACAACTCACAGACAGATTTTCCAGCTCCAGCTGTCGGACTGTGTAGTACGATTTGATGTCCTCTGAGACGAGAGTGACCTTGAAGTTGGTGTCTTCAAAGATGGCATCTTTCTCCTCTCTTTGAGGCCAATATTGGGCACATTTGATCTGAACCCAAAGGAGAATGCAGGTTATACACAAGAAACCTGAAGAAAAGGAAATGGAGAGAGACGGAGAGTTGATTTGAAAGCCAGCTGGTGCTTACAGAGCCTTTCTCTATGACCCGGTTCAGCATCACGACTCCGCGGGTTCTCTGCTCCCAAACCATCTCCCAGAAATGACCACATGTACTTGGAAGGGGTCCCTAAGAAGAAATGACAGAGAAAACAACCATTTAACGACATAAAATGGAAAATATGAAGGTCTTGTCTGATCATAAATCATTTTGGATTTAGTGTTTTTACAAGAAGCCTTTATTCGCCTAATTTTATGCATTTGTTTCGTTATGAAAGCAGGCATTCTTCCTTTTGTGTGAAATTTTAATCAAACTTTTAGTTTCTGTTTAACACAAAAAGGAAAATGAACAAAAACACTGCTAACAAATCTACCGATCCGAACTAAACTAAGTCCTCAGTTAGTGGTGGGCATTTATCATGAAACTGTATTATTGTCTCAATATATTTCACTTAAATATATCAAGTGAAAAACAACTGACAGTATTATCAAAAATTTATTTTTACCATTTCCTCCACTGTTTGTTTCACAAAACTATCAAATATCAGTAAATTCAAAAATATGATTTAATGCAGTTAGTGTGTGCAGTTAAATCACACTTCTTCAAGAAAGTGGCGTCCTGAAGAACGTTTTAAATGGAAATGTTTTTCGAGAACAGTATTTTGTGTTTGTGGCGCTACGAATGCTATGCCATACCAAAAAAAGCAATAAATAGCTTTTTTGCCAAAACATTTTCATTATCACAATAATGAAAAGGAAATGGAGAGAGACGGAGAGTTCTTAAAATTCTTAAATCCATTTGAGAAAAGGAAGACGAGTTGTTGTGCCAATCACAACAAAGTTCTGCAATGAGCTGGGCGCAGGCAGTGAGAGTGAGAGCTGAGCAGCAAAACAAAAAAAAAAGTGGAGAGAACTTAACTCCAAACTATTAGTAGAAAATCCACCTATTTGTTGACTTTTCCATAAAGTATATCTAAATATTTTAAAGAAAATGCAGCTTGTGAAGCTAAAATACCTAGCATGCATCTTGACATGCTATTGGCTGGCGTTTGCAAAGCAGCCAATCCATGAGCTCCATTTATGTTCCTTGGCACTGATTGGCTGAACCTCCAACAGTGGCAATGAGGAAGAAAGTAGATGTTAGCTTCTGTGCTAGTGCTAACACCGTTTTCAGTGCACTTATTAATACATATTTGGTGTTTAAACTATTAAAATACGCATTTTTAGAGGGGGACTCGAGTATTCACAGATATTAAATATTTGAGGCAGGAGTTCACTGTACTAACCAAGAAACTTTGGGAAAACGTATATTAACAAACCCAACTTTACGCCTGCATTTCAGAATCACATTTTCAACAGGGCATATTTCATATTATTGACATTCACTGTTATATGGAATAACTGTGATACTTTTAAAAAAGACGTTGAGTTGTTACATGATTTCCTGTAAAATTTTATACATTACTTTAAATTGTCCAAGTCAGCTTCCATTCATTGTAAATGAGGCTGATTCAAACACAATCTAATAGAAAATAAAGCAAAATCGACGAATATGGCAGCAAGAACCAACATAAAACCTGCAAGACCAAAAAAGTAAAATATTTGTATACATTTTTCAGGGTTTAAAAGTTACAAGCGCCCCATGAGCGAAAGGAAATGCCCACAACCTGTTCAACTAAATTTGAATGGCTCTGATCCAATCCAGGATACAAATCAGGTCCAGATTAACCTAATGTCTAAATAATCTTGAGTCTCAGTTTAACCTCAACTCCTAATCGGTGTTGTTGGTGACTCTGGTTTTACTCCTCAGTAAGTCGGATCTTTCACTTTTTATGACTTCCAGAGAAAGAAATGTCTGCAGCTTCCTGTTCATCTGTGTCATGTGACTCTGTGTTCAGATATCCGCACACAGATCCGAGTTTGGCGCTGCAGCTCAGGCAGTCGTTAAATTTTACAACCTTAACAGCAAACCGACGACTCTGTGACGCAGGAAAACACATTTCTTCCACACACAACTAACTGGAACTGAACTGAAACAGGTTATGAACCAAATCATCAACAAGCCATATCAAAACATGCAGAATGCTAATGTTAGCCTAGCTCAGGGATCTGTAACCTTTATGACATAAGAAGGTATTTTGTGAAACAAAAAAAAAGCTTGTTCAGAGCCACAAATGTCATAACTTCTTGAAAAAAGGCATCTTATAAATTTAGAAAAGAAAAAAAAATATATTTTTAGGATTCAAAATAAAGACAAATAAAAGTTTGCAAAAGTAGATGGATACGTTTTTTTCTCTTTGGGCTGGATAATGATGTAAAATTCAGCGTCCTCTCTGAGAAACATGGTGGCAGCATCAAGGTAGAAATACACCCGAAAAGTTTTCCAGCTCTAACCGAAGCACAATGTGGTCAGGGTACCTGAACAGAAATGCAAGCCACACTTTTTAGATTTTTATTTATAAATCATTTTTACTACCATGTTTCCTTCCTCTTCCATAATTATTTGTATTTTTGTTAGTTTTTTCCCACATTAAATCAAAACAAAGTACTTTTTAATCATGATGTTAGCATGTTGGAGCAGCTCTGATATGTTAGTTCTCATTTGTTCATAACTTTTTGCCGTTGAATGTTTGGGCAATTGTTACCTCTGGTTTTGGATGCTGTGATCTTACTTTTTACCATCAGATACTTTTCATTATTCTAGTATAACTTAGTAATTTAGGGTAGATAAGTCTACTTCCACAAAGTAAAGAATAGATTAGAATATTCTCAACATTCTTTTAACATAATACTGGAAAAGTTATTTTAAATGAAGTTCAATTTAATTTTATATAGAAGCACAACTAATATCATCTGAAAGAGCTTTACATGGCAAACAGATCCAGTTCATGCACACCAAAGAATTTATGTGTAAAACCATATTACTATTAGGGATGAAACGATTAATCGTGATTAATCGATTATTGAAAAAATCTGTCAACTAATTTAGTAATTGATTAATCGCTAACTGGAGTACAGACTCAAAAAAAATGCCTTTTGCTGTAAGAACAACACACTCAGAGCAGCAATTAAGCAAAAACTGTACAAAAATCTATATATTTTGCATTTAAGATTAAAAACAAAAGTTTGTAAATATGTTTTACCCAGAACTCCTAAAGTGGCAAAATTTAAACTTCACCTGGATCAAATTCTGTTAAAAAACACAAAATCTCCAATGAAGCACCATTTCCTATCCAATTATTAATCAGTTAATGCAAAAATTAACCAACTAATCTACTAAATAATCAGGTGTGCATCAGAGATGCTGTTATTGCTTTTCAATGTCAATGTCAAATTTATTTTATAGCACTTTTAAAAAGGTTTAAAACAAAGTGCTGTACAAAAATTATAATAGAATAAGTTGATGAAAAGAAAAAGAAATAATACTAATATATATATTTGATAAAATAATAAGAGTGATAAAAAGTAAATAAAGTAAAAAATAAAACATCACAACAGGAGTTACAGTATCAGGCCTCAATTAAATGCCAAAGAATAAAAATTTGTTTTAAGAAGCGATTCAGGCAATAAAGTGTGAAATAAAATTAAATTGTTTGTTTTGTATCTTTTTAATGCTTTTCTAATCTTGCATAAAAACACTCAAGTGGTTAAATGAAAAATCTGCAGTGTAAATTTTTTTATCCGATTAAATCGATTCATTGTCAGAATAATCATTAGTTGCAGCCAATATGTCACATAATCCAATGTATTCTTACAATTTATTGAAAGGTTTGCTTGTAGCTTTTAAATTACTGTCAGGCTGTGCAACATTACAGATGAGTTTTATTATAATACAAAGAGATATTCTGAGTAAAGGCACGTCCTTGGAGCGAAGCGAATCTCCCTGGATGCTCACCTGAGTAAGAATATATTTCCTCTGCGCTTCTTCTGCAGTTATTAGGCTGGCGTTAATGTAGTCGTTTGGACCCAGCTGCAGGCAGATTCTGCTGTGGTCAACTGCAGAACGGAGAGAGAAACAAACAATAGCAACAAGAAACTTCATCTGGTTTTTGTTTTTCATTTTAAATCGACAACAACCCTCCCACACAGCGTCCTCCCCTGGCTGTGAGAAAAGGTTGTCGCTGGACGGACTAAAAACAGACATCGTGAGAATTTCACCCTCAGAGGTAAAAGCCCTGGGATCTTTTTGAGACAAAAACATAAACAGAACTACTTAGTTTCCGGTTCCTCATTTTCACATCTCGTTAAATGCGAATATGAAAAACCGTAACTATTTGCAACGCCGGCTGCATAATTTTGCATGGCAAAAATTCAGTGTGAAGAAAAGAGAAAACCACCAAAGTTCGAATGTTAAACTCTGTTAGCTGCTTGTTTTTTTATATAATAATGTTGAACAATAATATATACTCTGTATGATTAGGTGGAAACATAACAGTAGTTTAATGGAGAAAGGATAATGAAGCAATAAAGTATAAGAAGTGGATTTTCCTGTTTCCTATTAAATTATTTGTGAATTTTATTTAATTTCAACCAAGTTTTCAAAAACAAAACAAACAAACAAAAACAATCAGTATAACAAGAGAAAACATGAATACATAACCAAGAAAAAAATAATTAGCTTAGCACTAATTTTCTGTTTGAAAAAGAGTAGAAAGGAGTAAACACTTATTTAATGAAATACATTACTTACCAACTCAATAATGATCAGAAATTTGTAATTAAAACCATAAAGAACCAACAAATAAATTACAAACTGACTCTCATAACAAGGGAAGAAAATCTACTAACCCATAATAATAATAATAATTATTATTATTATTCTGACACAAAGTCAGAATAATTACCAACTCCTTGCTAATTTAACACATTAAAAAACATAAACTTGGGTAAATTTTGTGTAAAATGATTTTTAAAATAGGATCAGGAATCTACCTTTAAATAATTATTACTCTATCAGAGGGGAAATGGGAACAAGCAGCTGCAACGATATTGTTGGTCAAATGAAAACACGACACGTCTCAGTTAGCACTGATATTTAAGTCATTTTTTTTCTAAATCTGACCAGGTGAAGAAAGGCGAAGAGCAACTCACAGGGGCTGACGTCCCGGTAACGGTTCCGAGTCTTGTTTTCGGGAAATTTGGCAACCTTGCATGGTAATTCACAAGATTGCTGCCGAATGTCCTGTGGGAAAACAAACCAAAAAGATGGTTTTACAAACAGCATTATATTATTTTTAGACATTTTTTAGACAATGTTTGAAAAATCTAAATTTATGCATGTGTGCAAAGAAAGTCCTGTGCAGGGAGGGAGGGAGGAGGTTCTTCCTTCCTAAATTTTGTCCTACTTGTCAAGTTTTTTCATGTTGAAGAAGTTTGTGTAAAACATAGAAACATGTAGCTCACAAGTTTACAAAACACTCATCATGGGTATGAATATATAAAGTTTAGTCCTTTGAGATTTATTTTAATCATTCTTTTAACAAGGAGAGGTGATTTTAACCATTCAAAGTTCTGACACAGCCAGTTTGTAGAGTGAATTTAGGTAGATTTCCAAAGATAATGCATCTCAAAAAATCTAAACCTGTCCCAATATACCCTAAAACATAAACCTCTAGTTATATAAATCTTTTACAAAGCATAAATTTCCACAATACCACAGAGTGGTCTAGTTAAAGGCCTGCTAATTATCATGATTGATTGCAGCTTGTAACTTCTCAATATATCATAAGCTGAATTAATAAATACTGAAGACTAAATCTAAGATATTAAAGGTAATAAGGTGAGGTAATTTTATTTGTATAGAACATTTTCAGTACAAGGAAATACAAAGTGCTTAAACACTTTGTAAGATAATACAGAGTCCAAGATTGAAACAACTGAACAGGTTATTCAGATGTGACACCAATGATCCAACAGAACCTCTTCAACTGACCTCAATCAGGTCCAAAATGTGTAAACTATGCGGAAAAATAATATGGTTTTTGTTTGTTTTTAAGATACTTAAATTGTAAGATATATAATTATCTTACAAAACTGTTAGACTAAATAACTAAAAACCCAAAATTAATATAACATCCACGGTTATTCCAATGTAAAAAGTGTATATGGCGAGAAAAAGCAAGTCATTAGCTTTAAAGAAGGTTTCTGTTGACAGAATAAGATTATTAAATGAGATTAAAGACTGCAGATTAAAGCTCTGTGATGGGACGCACTTCAAAATACATACATACAGCAATAATAAAACATAATAATAACAATAAGACTGTCCCTAAAACGTGAAATCTTCGCCCTGGGCTTAATGTTTCCCCACCATGATCAGTTCAAACCTCATATACGGAGTTCCAAGTCCCATTTTCGTCGATTTCCCAAAACTCGGCTTCCATCGCTGCCGCCCGTTCTTGTTCCCGAACCCGAAAGGTAAAACCGCGGCTTCCCGGTAATAAAGCCGTAGTAAACCGTAGTTAAGCAATTTCCTGCGTTAGCTCCTAACTGTCCGGCTGCTGGTAGCTAGCAGTAGGGCTGCATAGATCGCTGCCTCGGCCTGTTCGTTAGCGGAAACACGCCGCTAGCTCCTCCTACGCAGCGCAGCTGCCGTCCTTGGCTGGATAAAAGAGAGCAAAGTGGAGTTTTAGAGGAATTAGCGAGCTGTTCTGTGGTATCCGGAGTTGATTTACAAGTTCTCGTCATATTCGGAGTACAACTCCATTAGTAGGAGGATCCGTTGACCATTCTTACAACAATGGCACAGACTGACGTGTGAGGGCGCGCGGAGGCATCTTGCTTCTGGAAAGAAATGCGTTCGAGTTGTGAGGGAGCGCGCACGTAGGTTTACGTTGAGTGGAAAGGTTACGTCGTCGTGTCCGCCATATTGGGAGTGGAAAGTTCGCTTTGAAGGCAGTATGTTTGAAACCCGATTTTGAGAATAAACTTTACGTAAGTGTTTATTTTTATATTTAAAAAATATATTAAAAAAAACATTTATATGTTAAGTAACATATATAACTACATATGCCACATTTATTAAACGTAATATATGTTTAATTTACACTAGTATTGGTAGTATTATAATATTACAATAGTAATAATATACTACAATTATTATATACTGGCAATATTGATAGTTTTATAATAACAATATTACTATTTGTAGTATTATAATAATACTAATTGGCAGTATTGCTGGTATTATAATACTATTAATATTGTTATTATACAACCAATTGGATGTATTATATAATACTGCCAATACTGTTATAATTTAAACTTTTATTATGTTTAATATATGGCTTCTGAACTTTAAGTATTACAATACTACCAATATTGGTAACATTATTAGCAACAGTGGTAGTATTATATATTGGTAGTAATTCTACCAATAATACTATTGATGGTATTGTAATAATACCTATATTTATAATAATATATTGGTAGTATTATTGATAATACTTAAAATATATTTAGTTCTATCATTTTGTTGCAACAAATG
Organism: Alfaro cultratus; assembly: GCA_903066825.1. NCBI lineage: Eukaryota > Metazoa > Chordata > Actinopteri > Cyprinodontiformes > Poeciliidae > Alfaro > Alfaro cultratus. The sequence continues at coordinate 17,068 of CAEFZX010027655.1, read as the reverse complement.
AAACCAGAAAAATAGAGAACACACCACAATTTTTTCACTCACTAACATTAAATCGAATTTTAAAAATGTCAAGACAATACAATGAAATTTTATTTATAAATCTCTTTAAAACAACACTGTTGGTCAAAGTGCTGTACACTAAAATAATTATAAGAGAAATAAAAAAACAACAATTAAGAAATTAAACCAACATGTCAGGGTGAGTCAAAAGCCAAAGGGAAAAAATGATTTAAGAAAAAATTATAAAAGAGGAAGTAAATCTGCCTGTTTGATTTTCAAAGGCAACTTTTTCCCAGGTACTCTGACTTCCCAAACAAACAATCCAAACATATATATGTTTTATATAAATAGAATAGAATAGAATTCAACTTTATTGTCATTGCACTGTCACAAGTACAAAGCAACGAAATGTAGTTTGCATCTATCCAGAAGTGCTATACAGGATATAAATATTTATTTACAGGTGTACAGAACTATGTATGTACTATATACTATAAGGGGTTATGTATAAACAGAGAGTAGTAGCAAGGAGCTATAAAATATTGTGTGTAAATGTAAATATGGGAGCTATGTGCACAGATTATACAGAATATACAAGAGTGTTAGGAAATGGATTATATATATATTAGTGGGTTTATAATACAAGATAGATAATGGCAGATAACAAGACCAACCTTAATTGTTTTAAGTCTTAAATTTGTATATATATTATTGAATTAGAGCCATTGTATATAGAACAAAAATAATAGGAAGAGTAAACGTCCTCCAAAAACTCATTAATTAATGTCTGAATTTTTTTAGAAAAAGACATGGAAATTTCTAAGTTTGTAAATTTCTAAATTTTCTGAAAAAATGTCAGAAATGTTCATGTTTTTTTCTAGAAAATTTCTGACATTAATCTCAAAATTTATGAGTTTCCATAGTCAAAAATGTTTGACTTTTGGAAATGTTTTCAGTTTCAACTTTGGAAACGAAACACAAAAATTTCCTTGTTTTTCTCAGAACTTCCTGAGATTAATCTAAAACATTTTGATCTTTTTATATCAAATATTCTACTCTTCAAACTTAGAAATAGCTTCTTCTTTTTTAGCAGAACATTTCTGAGATTTATTTTTAATTTTTTTACCTTTGGACTTTGGAAATTCAGAAATTTCCATGTTTTTTTTAATAAACTTTTATAGAAAATGTATTCCTCCTATATTTCTTTCTACAATGGCCCTACACAACAGATCTTTGAAACGTGCACAACTTTGTCTCACCACCAAAAGTACCTACCGCAACATGGCGGCGACGTTGACGTCCGTCCCTGACGCTCAGGCGACGTCTATTCTTCAATCTCTATGTCTGTTTACGTCCCATCTGAGGAGTCGTTGCTGCTGCTGTTTCTTCTGGTGGTCGAACTGTGACCTGCTGCATCTTAGTTTCTATATAAACATCGTGTCCGAAATAATATGAGTTTAATCTGAAATTGTAGACGTTTACGTCCCCGCCGAGGCCGAACGTGGTGTGAGTTGACAGGGGCCATGACAGATTAGACTCATTTGACAGCATTACTTTGGTGCTACTAACGTTAGCTAGCAAAGCAACTTAGCTTAGGCGCTTTGAATCTGCCTTACTGCCGCGACAGGTATTATGCAAATTCTTGCCAAGTTGTTCTGTGTGTGTCGCTTCTTGTGTTGTCTTCCTGGGCCTGCAGCCCTCTTCATATCGCTGTGCTTTCCTGAGTTTGTTGTCTGGCGTTGGCGTTAGCCGTCAGCTGTCGTTGACTGCTGCAGACTGTTAGCTCATGTGTAGCTATAGTTATTGCCTCCCAGTGGTGGAAAAAGTGTTCAGATCTTTAAACGGTAAGTTGTGTCTCAACAAACCATCACTCCTTTTGCACGCAAAAAGGAGTGAAAAAAATCTTTATAGTTTTTCACTAGAGGAATTATGAATAGGAAGTCAATCCTCTATATTTCTATAGATACGTTTGATTTTGTAGATTTTTTTAAGGTATTTTGGATGCTAAACAGTCTTATTTGTATATAATAAGTACAGTTGTCACAACTAACAATTCTTGTAACTTGTATAAACATCATTTCTATGTTTTCAAATTGGTTGGATTTTCCTCTGCAAATGTAATATCAGATATAGGGCTGCACAATATATTGCGAATATACATTGTCATCATTGCAGTATAAGTGCGTGCAACATTAATATCTCAAAAATAACTGTTTTGAGTCCAATAATTGTTGGCTAATGTATTCAAAGCAGGGATGGAGGGCTCAAGACTGATCTCAAGCTGATTTTTTTCTTGGTCTTTGTCTTGGAAGAACCGGCCTTGACTCCATTCCTGATACAGCAAATCTTTATTCTCTTACTGCTTTTGTTTTATTTATAATACAGCTATTGTGCAATGTAAGCTGATTAATTCACTTTATTGCATGTGTGTCAATGTGTGTCTAAATTTTATAACTTAAATATTATTAGTTTAATACCAAGAAGTAGTTTTGGTTATGTAAATTAACGTTTTTACTTTCATTTTTGCAGTTTGTGTTATGCAAAAAAAAAAGTCCTAAAATATTAGTCGAACTAATTGAAACATTCAATACATTTTCCTCTTAAAAAATGAAAAAAGAAAGATAATTTTTTAGCTCTAAAAGTACAAAAAATTGCTAAAGAAAATAAAAAGAAAACTTTGAGATTAACTTCAGAAATGTTCTAGAAACAGAGAAAATTTCTGAGTTTGACAAGTTAAAAATTTTCTAGAAAAAATCTAGGAAATTTTGATATTAATCTAATTTTAGCATTTTCCATGCTAATGTAATATTTAGCCAAGTGGACGGAGTGCTTACACCAAACTCAAATGCTAAAAGCACAGATGATAAAGAAAGCGAAGAATAAAATAGACATTTTTGGCAACTGATATTGAACGATTTTTTAATATCATGCAGGTCTAACAGACAAAAATCATATTTATTGCATTCACTAAAAGATGAATATGTATGTATATCACGGGTTAAAACCCTGGTATGTTAAACTAGTTTTGTAGCGTTGGGCTCGGTTTTAATTAGTCTTTTCTGAAACTTTTCCTTTTGTTTTCTTTCAGATTCTTGTGGTAGTGTGAGATCCTTGACGGATTCTGGTGGCAGCATGGCTCCCAAAGACATCATGACGAATTCCCATGCCAAATCCATCCTCAATGCAATGAACTCTCTACGCAAGAGCAACACGCTCTGTGACATCACTCTGAGGGTGGACAGCACCGATTTCCCGGCTCACCGGATCGTCTTGGCCGCCTGCAGCGACTATTTCTGTGCCATGTTCACCAGCGAGGTAAAAATGTTTTTCTGTGTTACAAAGAAACATGACGGGACTCACTTCTCTGACGGACGCTCACCAACTTAAACAAAATGGAGTGTGAGAGAGCATCGTTATTCACAATATGCTTTGTAAAGATGTCCTTGTTTGATTGTTTTTGTATTGCATGTTTGATTTTAACCAAAACAAAGAAAGAAAAACTTACAGGTCAGCAGTAAGGCTTCGTTCACAAAAAGGCGACCCAAGTCCAGTTTTCTTCTTTTTTTTTTCCTCCCCCCAAAAAAATCTGATTTGTGTCACTGAATCGCATAACCGGATAGTTAAGTGTTTGCAGTCTAAGGGTTTGGTTGCAATGAAGCCAATAAAGATTTTTAATGATTATTGAGAACAGTATAAATTACTCCTTACTTGATTTTTTTTTTCTGTGTAAATAAAGTTTGATTTCCTTTCAGAAACAAATTAAAAACTTTTACTTTTTCTTTTAGCTAAGGTGGGCTTAGAAGGTTTATTTACAGTAAAGGTTTTGTAGTTAGACTTCTGTCATTATTCCTCTTACTTTCTGCAATACACCAGTACAACTGTCAGTGAAACAGCCCCTTAGCATGATGCTGCCATCATGCTATGGGCCTTAAATTCCCACGCCAAATCCAAATTTGCTAGAGGGCCTTAGTATAGTCTCTTAATATTTAAAATTCTTATGCATGAGAGTTTTTAAACTATAAATTATCAAACTGTACACATTTTATTCACTTTTGAGTAATCATTATAATCCTAACGCACTTAAATCATGATAAGAAATAGGATTTTGTGTAGAGTAGGTTTCTACTCAAGCTAGCATAAAGCTTTTAGAAAATCATGAACTCGACGAAACTGAACATTTGAAGATTATGCTCAAAAGACAAATGTAAATTCTACCAACTCTGGGTGAAAAGTGTGGTCAAATGTGGCAGAAGCTTGTTTAAAATGCATGTAGTCAACATCCAAGTTGCATTTAGCCAAATGTTAATGGGGTTGGATTCATATTACTGAGCTTTTAGGTGTATGTGGATCTTTTGGTAATAAGTTAAACTAACCTCCTAATGTTATATCTCATTGTAAACCTGCAGCTTGCAGAAAAGGGGAAATCTTTTGTCGACATCCAGGGACTCACGGCATCAACTATGGAGATCCTGTTGGACTTTGTGTACACAGAGACGGTTCTCGTCACAGTGGAAAATGTGCAAGAGCTGCTTCCTGCAGCATGTCTGCTTCAGCTTAAAGGTACTTTTTTGTTCATGGATGATTATTCCACTTTAATTTAAAAGTTTATTTGATCCAAATTGTCTTTTTAGTATCAGAACAGGCTATCCTCAGTTCCTATTTCCCACGGCGATTGAAAAGGTTTAGAGTTTCTTCAGCTGTAATTAAGTGGTAGGACTTCTGTGGCAGTGAAACTATAATTAGATTTCTCTTTGACGGTGTTTAAACTTGGCATAATTTTTTAAAAATAAAATGATCTCTGCATTTCCACACTCGAGATTTAAGTCATTTGATCATTAATCGATAGGTTTATCTGTCGATACAATTAATCTGATTTTTTTTTTTTATCGATTAATTTATCGATAGATTAATCGATATATTGCAGCGTTAATGAGCAGATTAATCTATCCGATTATTCTACAGATTTTTATCTTAACCACTTAAGACTTTTTTTATAAAGTATTAGAAATACATTAAAACACTGAAATAAACAATCCAATTCCTTTTTTTATTTGAAAACAAAACATTAATACTTTAGTAAAGCTAAAATGATACGACTTGAGGACATTTCTATAGATAAAGGTGTTTTTATCTTAATTGCAAAATTTATTTATTTTTATACAGTTTTGCTTGTTTACTGTTTTGCCTTTCACCAAATGGCTTTTTAAAAAAAATCTTTATACTCCAATTACTAAATTTGTTGACGATTATTTCACTTTTTGATTAGTCACGATTAATACGATTAATTGTTTCAGCCCTAGCAGAGATCTGTAATGACTGTTGTTTATTTGCAAACATACAGTATTTTTGTTTTGCTCAGGAGTGAAAAGGGCGTGCTGCGACTTCCTAGAGTCTCAGCTCGATCCGTCAAACTGCCTGGGGATTCGAGACTTCGCCGAAACCCACAACTGCCTCGACCTGATGCAGGCCGCCGAGCTCTTTTCCCAGAAACATTTCTCTGAGGTGGTTCAGCACGAGGAGTTCATGCTCCTGAGCCAGACAGAAGTTGAGAAGCTCATAAAGTGCGATGAAATCCAGGTAGGACAGCTTCAATAGCAAGGTTTCTGTTCTGCTGGGCATTAAGTGTTAAAAACCTGCACTAATATTGTTGACATAGTGCAAATTTAGCCTGATTTTTGGAGCTTTCTTACTATCTGTCAAGAACCTGTGCAGGAAAAGTGAACAGCAAGTATCAACTCGCTTTAATCTCACCACTACCCACCTCCCCTCCTACCATCCACCCGCCATCTTTGGATTTGTGGATTGGCCTGACAATGAAATTGCAGAGAACTGAACCTGATTAAAGTTTGTCTTTGTGCTCAGGAAATTCCTGTTTCCCAGCCACATGCCTTGTTTTGTGAAAACACAGTTATTACCACAGGATGATTTATAGATCATCAATTGTGTCAAATTATCTTTCCTGGGACTTTTGTTGGTTTTAAGAGAAAACTAGACTACACATGTGAAAACGCAGTCACGGATAATTTGCACTCAGTCAAAGCGGACTCTGTCATCTTTGAGGATTTTAGGGCTTGTTTCACCTTTGGCTGATTGCACTGTTACATGAGCAGATCGTGCTTCGCTTGGTGCAAGAAAATGATTGAAATCATGGCAGTCCGGAAGATTTACAGACAATCTGTGTGAGAGAGAAAATCTGCTTCACATAAAGATTTTAGAGAAAGAGGAAAAAATCAGACCTTAACTTAACAGTTAAGGTCTGATTTTCACACGATAGACGTGTGAATGTGAAATTAACAAATAGTTTGTGGTTGCAATGCGGCAAAATCTGAAAAAAATTCTGGAGGTAAAGACACAAGCTGATTGTCTCTCTCTGTTTCAACCTTATGTTGACACAAATTATAAATTTTGCACCTTTTTATTCTTCAATTTGGGTCTCAACTGCTTCTAAAAACAGTCCAAACACTTTAAAAAAAAAAAAAACACCCAGCTGTTTTTCAGGCAATAAGTTAAAGTTTTTTGGTGTCTGGAAAATGAGCCGTTTCAAAAACCTCACACACGGAGCAGTGCGCTGTTACCTAGCAACTCACGCAGAGTTGCAGCATGTTTGATCATCCGGTTTTACCGCTATATATGCTGTACAATGGCTGCTGGAAAAGACAAGTGTTTTGTCGTTGACTTACCATCCAGAAACCACTCGCTGCATTCCTGTTGGTTGTGCAGGAGGCTCTTCTAGCGCTTTTCAAAGATGTACGGTTGTATAATTGCGCATCTGTTAGCAGCCATTTTCACATGCAAGTGTAAAAGCTGAGTTGTGGGGGCGTGGCCAGCAGCAGCTTATTTACATTTAAAGTGACAAGAGGCCATAAAACAGCAGACTAAAATCTAATTATCTAGGAATGATTTTGTGCAAAAATGTAATAGTTCATAGAACCATCCTAACCTGTTTAAGAAAGCATAATAAGTCACCTTTAACAAACTTTGTCTTTTTGCATTGTTAAATTATGTGCAAATGACTGCATTTCGTTTTTATGCAAAATTACTCAACATTCAGCTCCTTGCGGTTGATCAGCTTCTCTAAACATTGTCCGCGTCTCTTCCTTTAAGATGCTCTGCTGTTGTTTGTGTCCAGGTGGATTCAGAGGAGCCTGTGTTTGAGGCCGTGTTGAACTGGGTGAAACACAACAGGAAGGAGCGAGAGCCCTACCTCCCAGACATGCTGGAGTTTGTCCGCATGCCGCTCCTTACACCCCGCTACATTACAGATGTCATTGACGCTGAGGTGAGCCAGGCGACCCGCAAACAGATTGTTATGTAATCAGGCGCCCAGCGTCAGATGAAAGATCTCCTGCTGAAGCATTTATCACACCATAATTAAACAGGTTTTCACATGTTTTAGCCTCTCATTCGATGTAGCCTGCCTTGTCGAGACCTCGTTGATGAGGCCAAAAAATTCCACTTAAGACCGGAGCTGAGGAGTGAGATGCAGGGTCCTCGCACACAAGCCAGATTAGGTAGGAACCCTGCTTTCAACTGCAATTTGTTTAAGTGCATGTCTCTGATTTTCAAGCATTTTAATCACACTGTTCATTCTTAGGTGCCAAAGAAGTCCTGCTGGTTATAGGTGGCTTCGGGAGCCAGCAGTCGCCAATAGATGTAGTTGAGAAATATGATCCCAAAACCCAGGAATGGAGCTTTCTGCCTGTGAGTGTGAAAATTTTGAAGAAGCAACTTGAGGTTTTAATTCTCAGGGGGATGTAAACAATTAATCGACTTATGATTAATGGTTTGTTAGCGGTTTATTGAAGCCGTCTATAACAAGGGACAGAGCAGGATGTACTTCTTGAGGAAACTAAGATCCTTCAAGGTTTGCACCAAGATGCTGCAGGTTTGCTCTAAGTCTGTTGTTGAGAGCATCATCTGTAGGGGCAGCAGCATCAGAGCCAGGGACCTAAAAAGGCTCAACAGCCTGATAAAGAAGGCTGGTTCTGTTCTGGTTCTGTTCTGGGGACCACTGTGGAACCTCTGAAGATGAAGATGCAAAGTAGGATTCTTCAAAAGATCAAGAAAGTTATTGACAGCCATGACCATCCTCTTCATGAGACTGTCTGGAATATCTTCAGTCAGAGGCTTCTTCAGATTCGCTGTTATACAGACTGCTACAAGAGCTCTTTCCTGCCGAAAGCCTTCACCATCTAAAATAACTCTGTGAAGAATCTGAATTAATTCATTATAACAACTGTTAATTTACTTTTGGAATCATTAAAGTACTTTTGAATTGAATGTAATTATTAGATTAAAATTAGTTCCGATCAATTAACTGATAGCGTCCGCTTAGATCTTCATTTAGGATTGCAGTTTGGCCGCCATCCAGCAGAGGGCGCCGCTGGTGATTTTGATACAGAATACAAGATGGCGGAGCCAAATCATAACTGTAAAGAGAAATGGCCCAAACAGAGTCCAGTGTGAGACGAAAAATGCACTTGATGCGGTTCTGTTTTGAAATATAAACACTTAAAAAAACTCCTCAAGTTTAACAGTAATAGCGCTTATTCAGCGCAGGAGCAAAACGGAGCTGCGTCAACGGCTTCAACAAGTTACTACGTCTAAATTTAATAATGTGGAAAAAACAATTTTCCATTTAGTCAGTTAGTATTTGATGCAGCTGACTCAACATAGTCTGAAATTTTATGGGGGGTTTAAATTCAGCATACTATAAAAATTTAGCCCTTCATGTTATGCAAACTTGGTCAGCCTTCTTGATACAAGAGAAAACTAAAATTTTTAAGAAAATGTCCACTTATCAATTAATTGTAAGTTGATTGATTAACCCAATCAACTTTAGATCAGCTCATTAATCAATAACTTGTATAATTTATGCTGACTTGTGTATCCAAATCAGAATATCGCCCGTAAAAGGCGCTACGTTGCCACTGTGTCGCTACACGATCGAGTTTACGTGATCGGAGGCTATGACGGTCGGTCGAGGCTCAGCTCGGTGGAGTGCCTGGACTACACCGCGGATGAAGACGGCGTTTGGTACACCGTCGCCACCATGAATGTACGCCGCGGCCTCGCTGGGGCCACGACCCTGGGAGGTAAATATTTTCAGGTGGTTTACCATCAAGATAATTCTTTAAAGAATCTGCTTCAGGAATAAAAAGTCAATAATTTATTTACTCAGCAGTTATATTATTTGGCTTTCAACAGATATGATCTATGTTGCCGGTGGCTTTGATGGGAGCCGACGGCACACCAGCATGGAGCGATACGACCCCAATATCGACCAGTGGAGCATGCTGGGAGATATGCAGACTGCTAGAGAAGGCGCTGGCCTTGTGGTGGCCAGTGGGCTGATCTACTGTCTAGGTATGGTGTTCATACCTAGACTTGGGGCGACTGTAGCTCTGTGGGTAGAGTAGTCGTCACAAGAGTAGTCGTCTTGTGATCGGAAGGTTGTAGGTTCGATTCCAGCTTCCTCCTGCCACATGTCAATGTGCCACTTAGCCCCAAATTGCTTATCGGTGTGCGAATGGGTGAATATGATTCTAGTGTAAAGCACTTTGATAAGATAAGATAATTTTACTAGAAACCCATAGGAGAAATTTGTCTTGGAAGCAGTGGGAAAACTGCAATACAACAATTAAAGCTCATCCAAAAGGACAGTAACCATAAATAAATACATAAAAACAAAAAATACATAAAAGCACAAATGTCAGATCGGCAGTACATCCCCATAACCATTTTATTCGCATATAATACGTCTACATGCTTGAGTGGTCAAAATGATTGGAAAAGCTCTATATAGGTTCAGTCCATTTACTTTTTACCTTTACCATTTCATAAAATGTCTTCTTACACCACAGTTGTTTATATTGTTTGCCTTTGAAATGCAGGTAATTTCTCAGAACCTGAACTATATTTAGATGGAGAAAAATGTGTTTTCTCTTTTTATTTAGTTTTTAAAGCAGAATATATTGTGCAAAATGTGAATTTTGCACGTTTTTGCTCCTCCATTTGGGTCTTTACTGCTTCTAAAAACAATCCATGCACTTAAAAAAAATAACACCCAGACTGTTTTTGGAAAACGAGCCATTTCAAAAAACCTCCGAAATGTAATATCACAAATAAGCAGGCACCTCCCTTCACCTAGCAACCCCGGCTGAGTCCAGCCTGTTACCTAGCAACCCAAGCGGAGCTCCAGCATGTTTGGTTAGCTGGTTTTACCACTGTATGCACCTATACAACGGCTGCTGGAAAAGACAAGTGTTACCATTCAGAAACCACATGCTGCATTCTTACTTGCTGTGCAGGAGGCTCTACTAGTGTTTTTCAAAGATGTACAGTTGTATAATCTGTTTGCAGCCATTTTCATATGTGAGTGGAGGCCGAGGTCAGCAGCATGTTATTTGGATTTAAAGTGGCAAGAGGCCCTAAAACAGCTCAAAGCACAACATAGGCAGAACTGAGCAGAGTAAAATTTCATTATCTAATAGTGAGTTTGTACATAAAATGTAATGATTATGTTTTGTGTAGCTCATAGACATATCATAAGCTGTTAGAGGAAGCGTAATAGATCACCTTTGAAGTAAAACATAAAAGAATTACAGTTGACACTTTAAAAACACTTTAAAAAATGTTTAGATATCGAATAATGTGATGTGTGCTACTTGACAGTTAGTTCAGTGACAGTCCTGTTCTGTGCTGAATATGTCTGTAGACACTTTGGACTTTTCTTCTGTTGTGTATATTGTGCCAATTTACAACAAATGTCGTCTCAAGGCACTGTGCAAAGTAAAAAATTCAATTTAATCCAATCATACCGACAAATTCCAAGTCAATCACATACATATCAGCTGATCCCAGTTATATAAAAAGGGCAGTTATGTTGAGTTTATTATTCAAATTGGTTAAAGTGTTTTCTATCTAAGTAAACTCAGCAGATCAGATTGCATCAAGCCGTCAACTTGCGGCATTCACTCCTCCTGCACAAACATGCAGCAGCAAACAATCTTGCATTGTTTGACTCTGCAGCAATCCAATGTTAACAGCTGCATAGCTGTAGAACTGGAATGAAAAAACCCAAATCCATTTTAATATATGAGAAAATGAAAATACAGCTTTAGAAACATATAAAGTTGTTATAAATACAACCAGTTATAGATCACATTAATCTAAACAGCTTTCCTCCTTCCAGGTGGTTATGATGGCCTAAATATCCTAAACTCAGTGGAAAGATACGACCCACACACGGGTCATTGGACCAGTGTGACACCCATGGCCACGAAGCGGTCAGGTGAGTTAAGAAAACAGATTAAAACATGAATTTTACTCCTCATCTGACACATCCAAATTGTCTTCAGGGGCTGGTGTGGCGCTACTTAACGACCACATTTATGTCGTGGGAGGGTTTGATGGCGTTTCACACCTCGACTCGGTGGAGGTTTACAACATCAGGACAGACTACTGGACCACTGTGGCTAGCATGACGACGCCACGGTGTTACGTAGGAGCTACTGTCCTGAGAGGACGACTCTACGCCATCGCCGGGTGAGGATTAAACGTCCTTCCCATCTCAATTTGGGAGGGATTAGTTGTCCTTTGTAATTTCACTTTATTAGCAGTGGTGGCTACATTTCCGCTTGCTAATTTTCTATTTGGGGCTATTGCTAACTTTTAAAACGTCTAGGGCACTTAGCTTCCCATAAGTTAAGTCTTTATGATTAAATTCTAAAACGCTAATTTACTGTCAGTTGAATAAAGTTCAATATCTGAATTCTTCAAGTAGTTAGCTGTTTATATTAATGCTCTTATTTTGAAGCGGGTGAAGACTGCTAGTGTAGCAGGTCAGTTTCCTATTATTTCGTCTCTTTTTTTCTCCCAATAACTGTATTTCAAACTAGAAGTGTACAGAAACAAAATATATATATGCACTATATTAGGCATTGTAGAACGTGTATGTAAAAAAAGAAATACGCTGGAGCGTGAGGTTTGTTGCCTTCAAGGGAAGACAATTTGAATTGAAGTTAGCACGTTAGCATTAGCTTCCACTAAATAATGTGCTGGTGTAGCGCGTTAGCGGATCATGTTTATTATTAGCACTTTGCAGCAAACCTTTTAGTTAGCGGTTCCCATTAGTAATGTTTTTTGTTTTAGTAAATCTAATGTGTTTTTTAATATTATTAGTGCGAGGGGACGTTATATAAATTACTTGTAGTAGTGGTTTATTTAATCAGATAATCTTAAATAAACCCAGACGGACCTTGTTCCTGCTTGGATGTAAAAGACTACAACATTAATTTTGCTCTCAACTGCGAGGCGCCAACACTGGAAGCATCGACTAATGTCTCCACATTATGTTGACATTAGTTTGGCTTTAGTCGAACCACAGAGCAGAGTCACGCTGGGTGGTATATGTTGTATTTTTTGCACCATATAAGCTTTCACAACCCCTGAAGCTCAAACAAAATCTTTACATCCCTTTTGTCAACAGTACTTAAAAAAACACTCCTCCTCCAAGCTGAACTTCACAATAGTTTAAGAATAAATTGGTTTTCTTCACTCTTTAGTCTTTCTGTGTTTTATTAGAGGTTCATACTACAGCTGAGATTTTCAGAGCATGTTGCTTTATTGAACAGAGAAAGCCTAAACTCTAACTTATTATGCACTTTTTTATATATTTTAGGTCTGTCCTTCTACTTTTTTCAATTATGATACAGTGTCTTTAATGAAACAAAGCGATGCTGACAAATACTGAGGAAATGTATGTAAACTTCTGATTTTGAAGACGATGAATAAATCTGTATTCTTTTATTATTTTATCATTAGGAAATAGAAATAATTTTGGTCATTGTAACTGGCTTAAAATGAGAAGTTTGAAGTTTTAACTTCAGACAGCGAGAAGAAAATTATACGTGCATTTTTATTCTGGTTTCAACTGTTAAAAAAAACATCTTACATCCTACATTTTACAGTTTTGTACTTCTATTTGGGTCTCTACTGTTTATAAAAACACCCTGCCATTTTTGTTTGTCAATAATTTAATGTTTTTTGGTGCTTGGAAAGTGAGCCGTTTCAAAAAAACTCCTGATTCTTAAGTCACAATGGACAGGCGCTGTGCCGTTACCTAGCAACCCAAGCTGAGCCCAGTCCGTCACCTAGCAACCGGCGGCTTGAAAACACCCCATTCCGAGACAATGAAATCTCATGATCATGTTTTGTTTAGCCCATATATTGATCCTAACCTGTTCAAGGAAGCATAATAAGTCACATTTAAACAGAAATATTAAAATTACATAACAAAGATATAATTACAAAATCAGTTTTCAAATGGAAATTTAATTTATTAAGTTAAAAAACGATATCCAGACTAATAAAGAAAATGATTGCCTCACTGTTAAATTCTAAATAAGTTGTAGTTAGTCACATTTTTCAGGGTGTTCATGCAGAGCTGTTACTTCCTGATCAAGAAATCACAACATGAAGTAGGGTATAAACAGAACTCAAAACAGGTCAGAGATAAAGTATGAGTGCATACTGGAGACTGAGTCCCTCTGTTTTTCTCCTAGATACGACGGGAACTCCCTCCTCAGCAGCATCGAATGTTACGACCCGGTTATCGACTCCTGGGAGGTCGTCACCTCCATGGCAACCCAGCGGTGCGACGCCGGAGTCTGCGTTCTGCGAGAGAAGTAACCCCGGGTCCAGAAGAAGGACGAACACAGGAGGACAGGCAGCTAGACGTTTTCTAAAATTTCACTACTAACAGAACCACGAAGGAAGGGATGCTAAGTTGCCAGAATATGCAAGCAGAGGGTTGGGACTGCGCTACAGAGATTGAGACTTTGCGTCACTTTCAAGGAGCCCATCTCCACTTGCATGAGTCTACAGTGGTGTCTGTTGTCACGTGAGATTATTTTTTCAGAAGTGCAATATATTTTTACCCATCAAAAGAAAAACTGTGGAGCAGATTAAGACTCCTGCTGCTATTTGCCTTATAACTTTCACCTGCATCAAACACGTTGCCTCCCATCTGACTGATATTACATTGTCTTATTATGGAGTGAACTGATTCAGCATATGCATGCTCATCAGTGCGCAATAATGAAAATGGGACTTTTAGATGGAAATCGCTTTAACACAGAAGGTTTATTTCTTTCAATCAAGTTATATTTTGAGATGAATATTGGTTTAGAAAACAACTGAACTGTGCTACTTGATTTGTATATTTTTTTCTCCAATTCGACAACATTGAGAGGTCAAGGTCTTACATATCAGATGCATGTAATTTTTTAAAGATTTAGACAGACGTGTAGAATACAAAGCCTGAATGTCACTGTTGTCTGGAAAGCAAAATAAAAGTTCTCATATATTATAGATTTGGGAGACAAAATGTTGCGTTGTTGATTCACACAGTGAGTCGGATAGGATAACATTTCAAAACAGCTTCATAACGGTCAGTGCATTTCACAAAGTCAATTAATCAGTGTTTTAACATTATACAGTCCTAGCACAAGTTCCCTTCATATTTCTTGTTTAAAATGATAATATTAAGTGTGTTTGTTGGGTTTCTGAGGAGACACTGTCAGAAAATGTTCTCAAGCATTTTAATTTGGTAGAATCCACATGAAATTTTTATTTTTAACCTGCAAGACCCAGCATAGAGCTGTGAACGATCTGTCAGTTTGTCCACTGACAGATTTCTCTGAAACTTCATCTGTTACCATCTAATTTACCTTTTTGGGGGGTAAGAAAAGGTAAATTAATGTATGTACGAATACCAAAAATCATACATTTTGTTTTATTCCAATTCAAAAATAACTGCCCCTTCTTAAGGTTTAATCAGTTTCTGCAACCATATTGCATAATATCAAGAAACATTGTCATCTGTATTGATAATTCTTAGATTCACCAGTCTTTGAGGAATTATTACTTAAGTTGTTCTAGTTTCACTTACCTCATACATTAACCTTACAAATAGACCTAATATTTGCTTAGTTCTTCACCTTTTGTCTAGTCAAGCTCAACAATACAGACTCAATGAATTTCTTTTCAAAGGACTTGACGAGTTTTCTCAACGTTGAGGTTCTCTAAGGTTTTGCCCCAAAAGAGGCAAAATGAATAAGTTGCAACAAATGAAAATATGTAGTTGATACTTCATCAATCTCATCAATATATAAATTAAAAGGTTTAGGTTTAAATGTGGAGTTTAAAACATTAAATGTCCCAACACTAATTAGGTCGCAATTAATGTTGGAACATAGTTAAAAAGTTAAGGCCCCAACACTAAGCCTTGTGGTACTCCACATTTAATGTTTTGATCTCTGATAAGTCTTCAATAAACTGTAAAAATGGTTTTCTAGTTAAGTATTTAACAACTTGAGAGCTTTGACTCTTTTCCCATAACGCTGTTATTGTAATATAAGTACAAAAAAAGGTTAATACTCCATATTTCTTTATAACTGCTTAGATTAATGGAAACTCCAAACTATTACATTAAATTCAGATATTTGTTTTTTTCTGATTCTTGTCCATCAAGCTTTTCTGACACACAGTTTGGTAATGAATGAAGATTTCAGACACTTCCACGGGCAAAAGCAAAGTTCTGCGTATTTTTCCTGACGTCTGCAAGTGACAGCAAGCCTTAAACGTGACCAAAACGGCGCTTTGTGTATGAGAAGTGGAATGATGTCGTTCCCTCCCTCCATCCATCTGCTCCCTCCTCCTGAAGCCTAAAATAAAAAGCGACACACAACGCCGTGCCGAGTAGGATGAGACGCATCCCGGGACGTTACAGGGGAATTTCACTGTCTGCAAAATAGTTTTCTTTCATCACCTGGATCAATCAACATGGTAGGAAAAATAGTTTTTGTTTTAATGCATCATTCTTCTGTTTATTTTCACTGAATTACCTGGTTGCAATATGTCATATTTTATCCAATCTGAAAATGTAATGACACCAAAACTACACTTTACTTGTGAATGTGCAAGTATGAGGAGAAAACTGTTTTACGTTTCAATCCTTTTCAGTCTGATTGTTTATCTTACAAATGTCATTCAACAGTGAAAAATCATCTAATGGGATGTTCTCCCTCCAGCAGAGACAACATCAAATTCTCAGCATGTTGAAACACAACTGCTGGAAGCGCTTAGAAAAACATCAGACTGCTTTAATAAAGCTGGTCTGTGCTCGACTTTTTTTAATTTATTTTTTACTGTACAATAATCCAAATTACTGAATGCCATTTGTTTTTATAACTTAAAAATGTTTGTACGTAAATTAGTGGAAAGGCCCATCTAAAATTAATTCAGTTTATATATATGGTTCCAATCAGAGGTGGTAACTAGTTGTACTTATTCAGTTACATTTACTTGAGTAACTTTTTTTAAAAACAATTTCAATTAGGAGGAGTTTTAGAACGCATTACTTTTACTTGAATAAAGTTCAAGTAAAAGTTGAAGTTTCTGAATACTCACTGTGAGTAACTTCATCATCAACAAACATATTTTAACCAAAATTCACCAGACAAGAAAACACACCTAGAGTTTATGCTAGAGTGGGACCTCTTGTTTATGCACAAGCTTTGTTTTTCTTATGTTATTTTCTATTATGTGCCATTTGAAGGTGAAGAAGATCCAGTAAGTACTATGTATTGTCACAAAAAGTACCTAACCCTGTTCTAACATATATATACATACACATTACTTACTGTAAGTATTAGTTTAGTAAGTTGAAGTGTTTCCTTCTGCCTAAATTTACAATGTTGTCACAGTTTATTTCTAAGATTTTTTCATTTCTGTCTTTAAAATATCAGAATTTGCACATGATTTTAGACTTTTTTTTGTCTAAAATTTTTAAATGCAGTATAAAATCAGGTGTTATGATGAAACATGTAATACTCTAGTGACCTTTTTATGAAATACTTTTTTGCTCTTGAGTAATTTCTTAGACTGCAGTTTATATATATGGTTCCATATATATAAACCATATATATATGGTTATATATATGGTTATATATATAACCATATATATATATAACCATATATATATATAACCATATATATATATAAC
>CAEFZX010027654.1:0-19729 GCA_903066825.1 Alfaro cultratus | reverse complement strand
TCGCAGGAGAATCGCAGGAGAAAGGCAGGAGAAACGCAGGAGAATCGCAGGAGAAACTCAGGAGAAACTCAGGAGAAACTCAGGAGAATCGCAGGAGAATCGCAGGAGAATCGCAGGAGAATCGCAGGAGAAACGCAGGAGAAACGCAGGAGAATCGCAGGAGAAACTCAGGAGAAACTCAGGAGAAACTCAGGAGAAACGCAGGAGAGCAGCTCTGCAACATGAGGCGTCGATGTAAAGATACAGTCAAAGATTAACAGCAATAATTTGGATTATTTATCCAGTTATGAGAGAAAAATGGAGGAAAAAAGTCACATTTATTCATTCATAAATGTTACAGTTTCAAACTAAATATTTGGCTGAAAATGTTAGTGGGTTTAATAGATATTTAGCATAGTACCTAAATATTTAGTTTGAATTATAATTATTAGCTTCCAAACTAAATATTTAGTTTGGAAACCGTTTATATCACTCTGAGGTCTTCCTGCTAGAGCAAAATAGTTTATTTCTATGTGGACTGACTGCAGTTTTTCATTTTGATATGTTTCATAAATACAGAATCTATAAATATGAGACGATGCTGTTCGGCCTGGCAGCCACTAGGGGGCGGCATTGCAGTAATAAGTGTGTTCATGTGATCACATTTTATGTAAAGACATTGATCTGATAGTTGGTCATTTATCAGCTCGTTTTCCTGCTGATCCTCTGAATATCTTAGAACTGGTCAGTTAGAGTCACTAACTAACCAGGTTAACTGTCAGTAAAAACATAAACCAAAAGAACCTGCAACATGTGAGAGAAACACAGAAAGGTTGGAAAGGTTTTCCCCACAGGTCAGTGCCACATTTTCTCTTATACTTTATATTTGTTCTTTCTTTTTGCCAAATGTCTTTTGGCAAACAGTTTCCACTTCAGACCTTCTGCTCCACATTCACAGGCCGCCGTTTCCTGGGTTTGGTACGATTTCTACCTGCAGCAACAGCCCAACGTCCAGAGGAAGAAGACATGCTGCCAATTCTCAGCATTTTTAAACTCTGAAGATTTAACAATCAGGAGCTTTTCCACAGGTAGAAGGTGTAATAGGATAAACGACACTATTTTTGGTTGTTTTTGTGTTGAAGCTCTGTGAAAGGTGCTATAGAAATAACATTTTACTTACTTTTACTTTACACAGCATCTTTCAAAACAATCACACAGTGCTGTGCAGAAGGCAACAAAACACAATAAACATCAGTACAGCCACATAGTTCATCACAAGCAATGATATATAGATAAGATGTTTTTTGAAAAGTTCACCATTCTGAAACTAAAGGGAAGGAGAAACAGAGTCTTGTTCTGCTGCCATGCAGTTTTCAATCTAAAAAGCTTTTTTTAAACTCCCCCAAAAACATGTCATGTTTCAGTTTTATTTAAAAATGACTGTTTTCCCTCATTTTATTGTGCAAGTTTAACAGGATGTTGGAGTTGAACACATTCTGTTAAACGTTATGAACCTTTATTTATGATATAACTAACTGCAGTTTAAAGAAACAAAACTGTCAGCAGCTGAAAAGATCATTAACAGCAAAAGATGTTTTTCTGCTTAAAGAGCAAGAATTTATCATCTGATCAGTCCGTTAAACATCCAATGTTTTTATTAATTCTATGGAAAGTCTGACTGAATCACAATGAAAAATAAATATTGAACAACTAAAACAGTTTTATATGACAAGCTCTGTTTATAAACAATGTAGAAGATATGATCATCATAAAACACAATCTATTAGATCACTGCAAAACCTTTATTTTGAAAAGTATAAGAAAGCTTTCTTTTGAAAGACCAACATCACTTTATATACTCCTGGTTTAGATCCATCAAGTTGCAATTCTCATGCTCTTATTTTGAAGTCTGTTTATACAGACTTCCTCTTATTCTACTTTTCCTCCAGTAACTTTATTTCAAACAAGATACACAATATTTAGTATTATATGTAAATTATAATGTCAAAATTAAATTGGTGCTCAAAGCTTGTAGTCTTATGATTTTAATTGCTTAACATACAACAGATCTGTCACTTCTTTTCATTCCACATAAAATCCTATTGTTAAAGTTAGCTTAGCATTAGCTTCCACTAAACACTATATTTCTATAGCACTTTAGCATTAGCAGAACTAATGTTTATGATTAGAGCTTTAGTGTTAGCATAGCTAACTTTTTAGTTAGCGCTGGTATAGAAAAGCTCAGAACAAACACTGTAAAAAGTCATTCAACACTTTGAACAGATAAGTTTTTTTCAGGTTCTTCATTCAGTAGAAGTTGCCCTTAAAGGGTGGCGACTTTCTGGACCCAGCTTGGACAGAAATGAGCAGCAGGAGATTTTATGAAAGCACTCATGTTCCTTCAGGACACCATGTGTTCTTCCAGAGGCAATAACAGAAACTGTTTAAGACTTTACAGTCTCAGTCGGAGCCGCTGAGGCCTTCCTCTGGGTTCAGGCCTCCTCTCAGTATCCAAAGGTTTGTTTGATGGCCTGGAGGTAAAAGCGCCTCCAGCCCTCCCTGGTGGTTTCCTCCTCTCCAGCAGGAACTCCTCGGCCCTCCAGCTCCAGCTCCGTCTCGTCTCCTCTGTCTCCCAGCTCCAGCCTGATGGTGGCGTAGTGCTCTGATGGAGCAACCAGAGGGCTCAGGCGTTCTGCATGCAGCAGCAGCAGCAACACTTCATGGCATCAAACATAAAGACTCACCGCTGGGCCAAGTCCTGAAGCGCCACCTCATCTCAATCCTCTGGTCTGGTACCTTCAGAGAGAAACCGTCTGGTTACGCTGACATGGAACAGAGTTACGTCCGACAAGGACTGAGACCTCACCAGCTCTGTGAACTCTCCACTGACGCTGCCATCAAGAAGAAGGAACTTTCCTCCTCGCCGGGCGTCAACAGTCGCTGCTGAGCGCGTAAACACCTGAACAAACTGGACAGAGCGCAGAAGAACTGCATCAGATGGCGCCCTCACGGGTCAGAACCTGGTTCTGCAGAACTTGGTGGCATTCTGAGGTCATTTGGAGGAGGGACAGATCTAAGACATGCAGGATGTCGGCCAGTAGAGGGCACTCTTCTGCTGATACTTTTTTAGAGCGCTTTAGAGTTTTGGCTAACTTTGAAAACGTCTAGTGACCTCAGATTCTGGCCACGTTAGCGATGGTGTAGCACTTTAGCGTTAGCTTTTGCTAAGTGCCTTGTTGGTAGCGTTCAGAGGCGGTTCAAGGATATCTGGTATCCTGGGCAAATATAGCGCTGCAGGGTAAGCTCAGCTAATATTTTAGTTAGCATCGGCCACCACTCTCTACCTTTGTGAGCTAACGCATGGTGATTCCTTAGCTGGGTCCGTGTTGGTCGGTACCTCCTGGTTGATGAAGGTCCTGTAGAGTTCATCAGCAGAGGTCTGGAACGTTTCCCTCAGGCTGAAGCTGCAGGTCTGGATGCAAACACCTGTGGGACAGGTAGCCGGGCTGGATGAGTGCCTAGCGTCTGAGCTAACCTGAGGACGACATGGAGACGACGTTCAAGTCCAGTTAGAATCAGCCGGGTCAGGACAACAGGTGGACTGTACCTGAGTTCTATCGGTTTTGACCTGGTTCTTCTTGCTCGCCACAGGTGTGGATGGTTTCTGCCCGTCAGCAGTGGGAAGGATCATCCCCTGACTGAAATCTGAGAGGTTAAAGGTCACCTTTGCTGTGATGTTCATTATTCCCGCCTAAATACCTGATGGTGATTGTCTGTGGACAGCAGACCTGATTTAAGGTCATGGATGTACTGGCCCAGAACCCTGCGGACCTCCTTACCACCGGACCTCTTCATCAGGTCCAGCAGTGGGGTGCTGGGCTGGTCCTTACACAGAGACACCGAGATCTGGACCAAACGGAGCAACTCAACGTCAACAAGGCAGCTGGACGAGTGCTAGGCTGAAGGTCAACTGACTCACGTCAAGGTCGTCTTCATCGTTCTCATCGGACAGGTTGGGGACGTCAATGGTCCCTCGGTACTTCAGTCCACTGCAGGACGTCCCTGGAATGGATGACATCATCAGTGTTGCCCTATCAGGAGCCTCGGTGGTGTTGCATCATCAGTGACATCACAGACCTAACCAGTTGGCCCTCAGCTGGAACTCATAGAAGAAGAAGAGTTTTCCTTTGCGGTTGTTGATGGACGCCTCTCCGTCCAGCCTGCTGACCTCTGTGACCTCGCAGATGCCCTCTGACTCCTCCACCCGGACGCCCAGCAGTAGCTGACGGAGGCGGTCCGAGGACCAGGCCGTGACGTCCCGCTCCGTCCTGACAGGGAAGACGGGAACAGAGTGAGCGAACTGGCTCCGCCCACCTCTGACATCACAGCGTTTAAAAATATCTGCACATGTGCCGAGCTGCCGGGTCTCATAACGCTGCCACCCTAAAATAACCGCTCCAGATTTACCCCTCGGGTCGTTTTGGAGGGTTCTGCTTCTGTCTGAGCGTAACCATGGAAACCAACATGGAGACCAGTTTCCATTGGCAGCTTCTGCCTTCAGGTGCAGGATTTGTCTTCATATTAGCATTTAGAAACTTTCATACAACTTTTAAAGGTGAAAACATTTCAACTCTGTAAAGCTAGAATTTCAAATTAAAAGCCTCAGTGTTCAATGTTTCACTGACCAGTGCCAGTTCTTGACGTTGGTAGCGTCAGCTCTTTCCTCAACGATCCACCGAGGGTCCCCTTCCCCCCACTTGGCCATCGATGATGGATAAACTCCAGACCGGATCGATCCAGAGGACCAGAACTGGACTGGGAGTCCCCCAGTCTGAGGTTTGACCCCCAATGACTCTTACAGCAGCTGAAACCTGAGCAGCTGCTCTCCATGCAGACTTTCAAAATAAAACCACATACAGGCTCACAAAACAAAAGCAGCTTCGATGCTTCACACACACCAGAAAGATGAAATATTTTGTTTTCCAAGTATTTAAATATCAGCCCATCTTAATAAAATATGGATGCCACAGATTCACAGAACAAGTTCTAAAGCTTTGACTGCCTCAGTTAAGGTCAAAGGTCATGATTCAGCAATAAGAAAGAAGGAGAAGAGAGATGAAGAGGAACGATTTGTTCCTGTAGCATCAATAACATCAAGAGAAGAAGAAGAGTTGTTTCTGTTAAGGAAGCCAGCGCGTATCCACTACAACTCCCAGAAGCCCCTTCGCACCCGGAAACTGCGACGTCGAAATCCGGGAGACAGACTGAGGAGCAACATCAGGTGAACAAGGTAATAACAGCTGATCGATCCTGATCGATAATCGTTTCATATCCAGCGGGTTTTTATTAAACTTGTTATTACGTCATTAAACCCCAAGATGACGTCACCGTTCCTGCGGTTTGTCACTTAGATTGTGACGTTTCTGTTAGCCTGTTAGCATGCTAACAAATCAAAATACAGCCTGTCAGAATAAACTGCTGGCCCTGAACGCATCATCACAGCGTCGGGTCCAGTGTCAGCACCAGAACCGGACCGTGTGTGAGTTAACTGGTCCGGAAAGGGTTCTGTAAGCTCGGTTTGGTTCTGTGTGTCCAGATGATGAAGAGTAAGGCGGATGAGGAAGACTACTGGAACAGCAGCAAGTACAACGCCTTCACTTTCGATGATGCAGATGATGAGCTGAGCGCGGTAAGACCGGAACCGGAATCCAAAAGCGCGAGGAGAGGTTCGGGTTCCGTTTATGGGACAAAAACAGAAACAAATCTGCTGAAAGTCCAGATCCTCCGGTTCTATGGCAAACCCTCAGTGTATTTAATGGTGTCGACCAACAGCTGTGGGGATTTACAAGATTACACACAGAAATATACAATCAAATACATATGTGTAATTATTTATACATATATCATTAAATGATTAAAAACACAACATGCCATAAAAAAATTTAATGTCCTTAAAAATATATATATATATACACTGTATATATATATTGGCAATAAAGTCTAGACCTACTATTCCCACTGAGAATCTGTGGCTGGATTTTTCTCCATCAGTCTGAGGTTCTGCTGTTTTACAATAAACAATGGTCAGGTTGAATACAAATGCACGCCGCACTTTTCAGATTTGTATCTTTTTTTTCCCTCACAGATTAAAGTTATCAAATGTTAGATTTTTAATCATGATTTTTTATTCATTTTGACTTCCTTACTGCTCAGCTGAACATCACATTTTTATTTCCTGTTCTGGTTCTGTTGGCTGAGTTCAGCTGAAGGAGACCAAGAAGGCTGTGAACAGCATCGGCCCCCTGCTGGCTGAAGACGATGAGGAAGAGTGGGAGCGGGTCAGCTGGAGCGGAGAACCTGTCGGCAGTAAGTCCGCCTCCCTCCCACCTGTTGGGGGTCCTCCGCTCTGATTGGCTGCTCACCTGTGGCTCCTGTGTGCTCAGGTATATCATGGTCAGTCAAAGAGATGGCGACGTCCAATCAGAGGGCAGACAGAGAGCCCGCCTTCCCCAAGATCTCCACAGAAACGCCGTTGCTCAGCAAGAGCCAGTCGGGCATTTCTCTGAGTTCTCTGTTCAAAGGTGAGACTGTGATCACGTGACCCGGGAGGCGGAGCCAGCTGGTCAACAGGACATCACGCAATCAAATCTGGACCAACCAAAAATATGATTAATCGATGAAATTGATTTGTGACCCAGCTGGAGAGGTCTTGTGACCGACCTCTGCTCTGTTTGCAGGGAAACCAAAAGGAGGAAACCTGCAGACCTTCAACGACGGTGAGTCAGACGAACAAACGAACGAACGAGTCAGTGAGTCACGTAGCGATGCTAACGTCGTTCTGTTTCAGTCCTCGGCGACTCGTCGCTACGCCTCTACACTCCTGAGCTCCGGAAACCCAAATCAGAGTACAAGGTAATCTGATTACAGTTTGATCTGATTACAGTCTGGCATCTGGTTTCTGAGGTTTTCCTCTTCATTTCTCTTGATGATGTCACTAGGATCTGGTCAGCGATTGGTCGGCAGAGGAAACGGTTCAGAGGCTGCAGCAGGGGAAGGTAAGCGACCCGGCGGCGTGAGCCCAGCGGGCCGACCAGAACCAGAACCAGAACCTCCCTGTTTGTGTCCCGCAGGGCGTGACTCTGGAGAAGTTTCGCTCCCTGCAGGACAAACTGCTGCTGCTGGACCTGGCCGTCGCCGCCCACGACGGGAACGCCATCACTGCCGTAACGTTCCGACTCATCGTCACCCATCCGAAAAACTTTATTTATAACGACCCGATCACACGAAGCTGCTGGTTCTGACTTAATAAGCAGCAAAATCTTTAACAGAAATTTAATTAAATCAGTTAAATTGCCATTCGGTCTAAAGGTAGCTTATTGATGAACATTTAGCTGTTTAGTGTCAAAATTTTATTTAGCGAGCTTTCATATAATCAATATTACATTTATTAATTTGAAGAAAAGTTCAAATAAAATGGAAACAATGTGTAATTACAGTCAAAATCATTTCTTCTATAGAAAATGATGCAGTGTCCTGCTAGCTAATAGCAGGAGCTACAAACCTGAACATTTTGCTATATTTTTTAGTAAAAATATGATCCAGTTTTATAAATCAACATGTATCCACAGGTCATGAATCATAAAAATCATAATCAAAATAAACCAGTTGTGGAAGTAAAATGCTAACATACAGCTAACCAAGGCTAACAGTTGTGTTTTATGTTGGCATATCTTAATTTGGAGCAATATTTAAAAAAATATATCTAAATTAAGGCTGACATTCCTGACAGTGTTAGATGGGTTAACAGTAAGGCTGAAACGATTAATCATGATTAATCGGTTATTGAAATAATCGTCAGCTGATTTAGTAGTCGAGTGAAAACTTTCGGCTGACTTGTTGAAGTTGTTTGTGTTTGCAGGTTCTGATCTACCTGAAGAGGACGCTGTGTAAAGGTGAGTCTCTCCCTCGGTTCTACTGCCGCCGGCTGAACGTCACATTCTCACCGTTTGGGTTTTTCTGCTCAGAGGTTTTATTCCGGGAGCTGGAGTCCAGGCAGACGGCGCTGAGGCACTTCATCCACTACCTGACAGAGAGCCGAGAGCAGAGGCTGCTGCTGGAGCTGCTGAGGTCTGGACTCATCTGGACTCACATGGACTCACATGGACTCACCTGGACTCACCTGGACTCACCAGGACTCATCTGGACTCACCTGGACTCACATGGACTCACATGGACTCACCTGGACTCATCTGGACTCACATGGACTCATCTGGACTCACATGGACTCATCTGGACTCACATGGACTCACCTGGACTCACCTGGACTCACCTGGACTCATCTGGACTCACATGGACTCATCTGGACTCACCTGGACTCACATGGACTCATCTGGACTCACATGGACTCATCTGGACTCACCTGGACTCACATGGACTCACCTGGACTCATCTGGACTCGTCTGGACTCATCTGGACTCACATGGACTCATCTGGACTCACATGGACTCATCTGGACTCACCTGGACTCACATGGACTCGTCTGGACTCATCTGGACTCACATGGACTCATCTGGACTCACATGGACTCACATGGACTCATCTGGACTCACCTGGACTCTATTTGTTTGCTTGAATCTCATTTCTTCTTCTTCTGCTCCTCAGGGCGCTGGGCCGGACGGAGGAAGCCGCTGTAAGTCGTCAGCTGTAAAGACTAGACGCCTTATGGATGCTGACCTGCTGCAGGGCGGCCATCTTGGAGGGCTCATCTGCTCTACTCTGTGTTTTCTGTTTGGCAGATAACAGATTTAATCAATGATAACTCAAATCTACACAGCTATCGTAGCCATGTGAATAAGGACATGTTTGTTTTCTTTAAAAGTATTTTTGAATCGGATCAATTCATGGTTCATTATGTTTAAACATTATTAGTGAGGTTAACAGAATAAAAATAATGTCAACAGAATAATTTTATTTGATGCATGATAAGCATTTTATAAACCACACATCAAATCATGTTTATTTTTTCAGTAAGATACTAAACATAGTGTTAGAGTTGAACAGAAATATCCAGCAGTGCTGTTAGCTTCTGCTGTTAGCTTAGCCAAGTAGGGAGGATGACCTCTCCAAGATGGCCGCCATATTTCCATTGTGGGGTCTACTCTTTGTTATGGTGATGGTAAACGCTCGTTAGAGACGGATGAGCTCGCCTGACTGTCTGTCTGTCTCCATGGTAACAGCTGCTGCAGTATAAAGACTACAAGAACATAGCGGATGAGAACAAGAGGCGGGACTTCCTGAAGAGCTGCCTCAGGTGAGGAAGGAGGGAGGGAATGAATGGAAGTATGGAGGAATGACGAGGAATCTGTAGAAGAGAAATGAAATGAAAGAAATTATAAATAATTCAGGAAGTGTTTGTTTGTTTGTTTGTTTACGTTCTAATGAGTTTCGTTGGTTTCCAGCCTCCAGTTTGGCGGCGAAGATGGAAATCACGTTCAGGATCACTACACCCTGCTGGAGCGGCAGATCATCATCGAGGTCAGAACCGGGTCAGAACCGGGTCAGACTGGTTCTGACTGTACACCATAAATGTTAGACAAGCGCCCCCAAGTGGTCAGATGAATATTAGCTGTCATTCTGTTGCACTGTAAGACTTAAGCATCCTGAGGCGAGTGAAGCAAAGCGTAATCTGACGTTAACCACCCAGTCTACCTGCTCCCAGTCTATTCCCAGTCTCCTCGCAGTCTATTCCCAGTCTGCTCCCAGTCTCCTCCCAGTCTATTCCCAGTCTGCTCCCAGTCTCCTCCCAGTCTATTCCCAGTCTCCTCCCAGTCTGCTCCCAGTCTATTCCAAGTCTCCTCCCAGTCTATTCCCAGTCTCCTCCCAGTCTATTCCCAGTCTGCTCCCAGTCTGCTCCCAGTCTATTCCCAGTCTATTCCCAGTCTGCTCCCAGTCTCCTCCCAGTTTGCTCCCAGTCTCCTCCCATTCTCCTCCCAGTTTGCTCCCAGTCTCCTCCCAGTCTCCTCCCAGTCTCCTCCCAGTCTGCTCCCAGTCTGCTCCCAGTCCACCTGTTGATGCTCCTGGTGGTTCTGCAGGCGGCGGACCGGAAGGCGGAGCGGGAAGGAAAGCTGGACGTCTTCCAGAGGTTTCCCAGAAAAGCCTCCATCCTCAACATGCCGCTCATCACCACCCTGTACTACTGCTGCTTCTACCACTACAACGAGTCGGAGGTCAGCTACTGGGATCCAACTGGTTAACTGGGAGGATTCGGGTCAGTGGACCCGGATCAGCTGAACTTCCTGTTTTTCTGTCTTCAGGGAACCTTCAGCAGCCCGCTCAACGTCCGGCAGACATTCAAGGTGAGACGCGTCTTCTCTCTTTCCTCTGACCTCTGACCTCTGCCGCGGTCGCTAACGCTGTCCCTCAGATCTCGGAGAAGCAGTACTTCACCACGGCGCTGGCGGCGCGGGCCAAGCTGAAGAACTGGACGGACGTGGAGGCCATGTTTAACTCCAGGAACTGGCTCGGCTTCTCCAAGAAGAAATCTCCGCTCAGCTTCCAGCGCGTCGTCGACATCCTGCAGAAAAACTCCGCCCCCACGCAGGTGAGTGGGCGGAGCACCATGATGTTTATGCTGCTTAACTACGGCAAGCTGTTTTAACATACAATCAGTTGTATTGCACTTAGATTCAAAATATCTGAAATTGCTTTATGACTACGTTATTAAATTAAATTGTCTCTAATTATAATTTGATTAGACAGAAACCTGACAGAATTACATTCTCTCTGGTGGCAACAACAGAAGATTTACTGTTGAGTTGTATGAAGGCTTCAATATCTACAAAGAATCACTGAAGAAAATATTTCAGATATCTTCAACTAAATTATGACTAGTCATAAAGTAATTTCAAAATCTCATTTTTCGTTTTAACCAGTCATAATTTTACTTCAAGATATGTTAAATGACCATTCTGGACAGTTAAAATGGATTCTTAGATATCTAGACTGTAATTCCAGTCAGTCGTATTAAACTGATTTTATGTTAAAATGGCTTGCCATATAACGTAACGCTGTCGGTTGCTAACAGGTGCTACAGGAATACGTCGGGCTCGTCAGCGACGCGGAGCTCAGGATCGGATTGGCTCAGAAACATAAATGCCACGACATCGTCATCAACGTGAGTTCTCTGATTGGGTGCTGGCCGTAGCCGTTTAAACCAATGGAAACGCAGGGGGCGGGGCTTTGACGTTTCCTCTGCCTGTCGGTTGTCAGACGTACCGAGACATGAAGGACCGGCAGCAGCTGGCGGAGTACCGGAAGAAGGTGGAGCGCGGTTCGGCGGAGGAGCGGAAGATCGACGATTTGCTCAGCAACCAGGTGAGGAAGAGGAGGAAGAGGAAGAGTGTTACGGTTTTGGTCACGTGACTCATCTGGTCCGCTTCTTCGTTCACAGCAAATCCGATGGAAAAACTGAGGACTTTTATTGTGAAAATCAAGTGCCAGTTTCCTGTTTGAGACTGCGAACCAATCGCCATGAAGCAGAAAGTGGGCGGAGCCAAAACTTCCCGCCGAATCGTCGCCAAGGCTTCTGAAAACTTTAAAAATCCAAAATAAAAAGAGCAAAAGTGCAAAAACAGAAAGAGAGAGAGGACGTGATGGTCCAGTCCGGTCAGAACCGGTTCTGGTTCTGAGTCCATGTTTACGTCATATTAACCATGTCTGTGTCTTATAAAAGGAAAACTGTTTAAAAACATGAAGTATGAAGAAATAAAGTGATTTTTTTTAATCAAAACTGCAGAGGAAAATGAATAAAGGTAAAGATAATAAAGGCTGCAGTGGCGTCAGAGCTCCAGCAGAGGGCAGCAGCCTCAACCAGGTGGACACAACCACAAACTGATTTTATCCTACTGGAGGAAACAAATACAATATACTCTGCATGAATGTACTTTATATTTAATGTTAAAATGTTTTAATCTGTTTTAAGAGCAAAATTCACAGAAAATATCATTTTAAGACATTTTACAAAACAAACTGGTCATTTTCTGAAACCAGGAGTCCCGTAATGTGACAGATAAAAAAATATATATTTCACCACATAGTGGAAAATATTTAAGCTTCATTTTTTGCCGTTTTACAAGTAAAGAAAATTCTCAAAAATTCAGAAAATCACAACAGGCCAACAGAAATTTTTTTTTTGTTTCTGAAGAGAATTTAGTTCATTTCTATAAAGTCAACAGAATAGATTTCCTGTCATGGCTCCAGTTCTCCCTGATGCAACGCACGTCTTCCTTCCACTCAATTTTATGTTAATCTGCTTGGACACAGAACAACCAGCTTCTTCGTAGCGATGAGTTGGTTAGCACATTTAGCAGCACGTTCACAGATTGACTGACAGCGCTAAGCCCCGCCTCCTGCCTCTGATTGGTTGTTTTTGGTGCATTTTTACAAAAGTTAAATACTGCAGATTTAGTTATTGCACTTTTATGAAATATTTTAAATTTCTCAAGCTGTATAGTGAAAAAAATCATAACATAAATTTCAGTTCTAATAAAATCCAAAGTTACCTGGAATTCCTGGTCCTGGAAGCTCGAGGCGACTGTGGGAAGGAACGGCCATCATTTCCTGTGATGTCATTTCCTGTCACCAACTGGGTCGATTAAACAACAGAACCAGAGCTGGAGAGGAATAGATCATCTCAGGTCACCATGGTAACCGGCAGGTCAGACTGTCTCCAGGTTGCGCCAGCTGCAGCCACCAGGTGGCGCAGGAGGAGGGGGCGTCATGACGTCACCCAGGCGGTGTCTCTGAAGGAGCCGCCACCCGTCGCCTCATTCAGGAGCAGCGCGAGCGCAGAGGACCACGCGCAGCTTCACAGGTGAGTTTTAACCTGCAGCAGGACGAAGGCTGATCGATCAGCTTTATTGATCCATATCAATAAAACTGAGAAAATCTGAGGAAACAAAGAGACCAGATGAAGCTCATTAAATATTAACATTTTTACCGTCATGATTCTCATGATGCTCTAAAGCATCTGATCTGAAATATTAAAGCAGCTCGAGATCATTTCACTTTATTTACCTCAATATATGAAGAAAAGTCATTAAATCAGCTACTGATCATTTAATTGTTGAAAAAAAAATCAATTTGACAAATTTATGGAGCTTAGAATCTGAATCTGATCCCAGAATTTGGATGATTTATTTACATAAAAACGGGAAAAAAGGACAAGAATTAACGTTCATATTCACTAAGATCTTTTACTGAAGCATTTTTACAAATGTTGGGTTGATAAACTACAAAAAATGAACCAATCAAATATTTAATCTCTTTGTATGAAATGTTTTCCTCTGCATGAAGTTATTACCTAGTTTCACAACATAGAAAATGATTTTTCCCCTGCAGATCATGGAGGAAAACTGAAGTCTCAACATTATTTATTTAAAAACTGGCTGTGTAAGAATCACTAAAAGAGATGAAACTACAGGAAATAAAGCTGAAACCTAAAAGGACAAGATTACATATTTCTACTCAGATAAAAGTAAAACGTCTCCAATACAGAACATCTGATTTAATATTTTACAACGATGCTTTCAGAAAGAAACAAAATATAAAGTTAATGCACACACACACACACACATATATATATATATATATATACACACACGTCTGTCTGGTTAAACTTGTTTTCCTTGTGGCCAGAAAAGTTGTGATTCTCCAAAATTACTGAAGTGAAAGTAAAAAATACGGTGTAGTAAAAATACTCCTAAAGGTTTTTTTTAATCAGAAAGTTTCTTTTGTAAATGTAACTGAGTAAATGTAACTAGCTACTTCCCACATCTGGTCAGAAGTTAAAGGGAAATGTGGAAGAAGAAGAAGAAGAAGAAGAAGAAGAAGAAGAAGAAGAAGAAGAAGAAGAAGAAGAAGAAGAAGAAGAAGAAGAAGTAGTAGAAGTAGTAGTAGTAGTAGTAGTAGTAGTAGTAGTAGTAGTAGTAGTAGTAGTAGTAGTAGTTCTGGAGGTTCTGTTGGAACTTGATAAATCAGCTTTTTATAAAGTTCCTCATCAAATCAAACCTGCTTTGATTCTTCCCTGTCTGAGGAATCTATTTATCTCCATGGAAACCATTCAGCTGTAAAACGCCTCGGTGGCCTTAGTCCCGCCTTCTAGGCGCAGCTCCTCCCCCACTCAGCTCCTTCAGACTAGCCAGCAGCAATTAGCAAACATCTGGTGGAGCTGCGGAGTTCGTTATAGCATCTACTGCTAAAAACATTAAAGGGTTAAAGGGAAGCCTGAACTTTGAGCCCAAACCTCAGAGGAAATGGGGGCGCTGTGGTTAAACATGGCCCAGGTGTGGAGGTCTCAGTCATCAACGCTGCCGTCGCAGGTTCGATTCCCGGCCTGGAAACCTCTGCCGTGTGTTTCCCCTTTTCTCATGATCCTCTTTCCTGTCAATTCACTATCAAATAAAGACTAGAGCCAATAGAAAAACCTCAGAGGACATGACGTCCATCCATCATCTGCCCTACTCCAGCATCTCACTGCTGGAGGTCACCTCTACTCTTTAGCTATTGAGCTGTTAGCATGACCGTCAGGAAGCTGTCGCACAGCAACGACCTTCAGTCAGAGGCCTCTCCTGAATTGTTGCAAAACTGACTCCTACTGGAGTTTCATTTAGTTTTCATCTTTGATAAAGTTTATTTTTGTTATCTGAACTGCCATGCTAGCAGACGTTAGCCTGGTTATCGAGCAGAGCAGCTGGTAAACCCCCAGGCTGGACTTTACAGGAAGATGTTGCTCATTCTTCAGCAGAAGTTCTGACTTCAGAGGTGATGCAACAGAAGAAGCGACTCCCACGATTCAGTGACGGCGCCTTCGTCACCAGCACCGCAGCTTGAGAACCGCCACTCTAAGTCTGTATTTTATTGCATTTGCAGGATCAATGAGTCTGAAACGATCAGAGGAGGAAACGGCTGCAGGAACGAAGTGATCGTCAAGATTTATGTTTTGAGGAAACTGCGGCTGAGTGACCCTTTTTCTCAGAAAACTGATCCGTCCTGGATTTCTGAAAGAAAAACGTTCCAGTTACATCAGAGAAAAAGAAGAAGAAAAAAAGATTGGACATTAAACGAAGGTAAAATCTCTTCATTTTCAGTTAGTTTGGGGTTTTATTTATCAGACTTAATGGAATCTGGTGGTTTTATCTGAATATTAGTTAAATATGAAGCAGGAAAGAAAACCTAAAACAGCTTCACTGATTGGAAGACCATGAAGACACAGGACAAGCCCACATCATCACTGCACCACCACCGTGCTTTATAGTTACATACTGCTGCTCTTGATTTAAATTCACTTCAATAACGTTTGTCTTAATGACAGAAGATAAAGTCATAATTTAGACGGTTTAACGTTTAGAAGTGCTACAAAAAGGGAACACACCCTTCAGAAATAGAACATAAACGTTACTGTGGTCATCTTCTGACCTTCATGTGTGACCGAGTGAAACAAGCCCACATCATCACACCTCCACCGCCGTGTTGCTAAGTTCTGCTGGTGCTAACCGGATTTTCCGTCAGGTCAAAGTTCTGTCCTTCATCCAGATGCAGCGTTTAGCATTAGCTTATGCTAAATTAGTTTTAGCTAAACACCATGCTGCCATGGTCCTTTAGCATTAGCTTCCAGTAAATACCATGTCGGTATGTAGCGCGTTAGCATTACTGGAACTCATGTTCATAATTAGGACAGCTAACGTTTTCCCACCACTGTTCGTGACCTTTAACCTGCTGAGGCCTGGACAGGTTTGGGTGGATATTTCCTGTTTCTGACTCTTGATTACTTTCCAACCAGAATAATCAGAAGCTACAGCAGCTGCTGTTTGCTGCTCTGGAGACGTTTTTGCTTCAGAGCAGAAACAGAAGCAGCAACAGGTGAACGAAAGGTTGAACTGATCCGTTTAAATACCAGTTTGGTTTCTGATGCAGAGATAACCCCACAGTAAACCTGTTTATGTCAGACTGTGATCTGGTCTGGTTTTGACTCTTCCTGCCAGAATAAAAGCACATCCTGTCTGAAACGAGCTCTGAGCTCTGGGTTAGAAAAACGTTGATCTGACCTCAAAGTTTCCAGCAGAATCAGAAAAAACGCCGACAGATTTTGCAGAGGCAGCTTGTTGTGAGTGTGACAGGTGTTACCGTCAGCAGCTTGTCACCTTTTGCTAAATGTGGGAACAAAGAAATGAAGGTGAGTCGGCCGCTGACGTCTGAAAGGTGGACATTTTTAAGCTCAAATGTTTTTATCTTTGCAATAAAAATCATAAAAAAAATCATAAAATTCTATCAGTTAAATTGAAAATTCTTTTATTCCAAAGGAAAATGAAATGTAACTGATTTCTCTCATTTAGTGGTGAGAGTTGTGAACGCTGTGGGCAGGAAGGATTTCCTGTAGCAGTCTGAAACACAGCGAGCTGCTCTGCTGTTTACGTCTCAATAATTTCCTGTCCTCCTGCCTGAAGCTGGTTTTCCAGTTTACGTGCTCCTGCAGCTCAGGGTGATGCAGGCGGGTTCTCGGCTGGCACAGAGCGATCCGATCTGTGGCCTCAGAACAACCCAGCAGGGATCCTTCAGCTTCCTGTGTCCATCCATTTCCTGAGCAGAGAAAAACAAGATTGTGAGACGATTCTCCCAGAGGAGTTCTTTCTTTGGAGATAAATTAATACTTGATATTAGCATAAAGCAAATCTAACATTGTGTTTCCTTTGGTAGAGTGTCTGAGTAACTGCTGAAGCTTTGGGAGAATGAGGCAGGATTTAAGTCACCAGATTTACCACTAACGTGTTGCGGTTTGGTGTTTGTAGGTTAGCAGCAACTGAAATGACATTTTCCCCCTCAGCAGTAGCTGAAGGATGTCAGCGGTTGCCAAAATGACACAATATGGTAACCTGACTTAAAACAAAAAATACAAAATCAGATTTAATACCAGAAAGTCAAAAAAATGTCATCAACAGAAGAATGATTCGGATAACTTCACTTAAAGCTCAGCTGCTTCTTTATTTGACCTCTTATTTATATTCAGACAGGTGAGTCTGACTCACCTGTCTGTCCTGAACGCTGCTCCTTTAATCTACAGACTAACATGAAGCATAAGAAGCAAAGCAACGAGACAGCAGAAGCTCCAGTTTGCTTCTGAAAGTGGACCTCGCCTCAGAAATCAGCTTGTTTCCTGTTTCAGACGTGCAGCAGCTCATGTGAACAAACTCACTCAGACGAGCCTCACAGCACAGAAACTTCAGCAGATAGTGACGCTGCAGAAAGAGGAACTTCTCTGGCCGAGAGGTAAAGAGCCGCGGCGACAGAAAGAGGAACAGCGAAGGCTTTACACCGAGATCGGTTATTTCTGAAGGATGTTGAACGTCAGCTCTTCCTCCCTCTCTAGGATTTACTGTCAGAGTGTGAACCAGTTCAGAGTGTGAACCAGTTCAGAGTGTGAACTGTTCAGAGTGTGAACTGTTCAGAGTGTGAACTGTTCAGAGTGTGAACCAGTTCAGAGTGTGAACCGGTTCAGAGTGTGAACCGGTTCAGAGTGTGAACCAGTTCAGAGTGTGAACTGTTCAGAGTGTGAACCTGTTCAGAGTGTGAACCGTTCAGAGTGTGAACCTGTTCAGAGTGTGAACCTGTTCAGAGTGTGAACTGTTCAGAGTGTGAACTGTTCAGAGTGTGAACCAGTTCAGAGTGTGAACCGGTTCAGAGTGTGAACCAGTTCAGAGTGTGAACTGTTCAGAGTGTGAACCAGTTCAGAGTGTGAACCTGTTCAAGTTCACACTCTAACAGTTCTTTCTCAATATGAAAGAACCTTAAAACCCAGTAACAAGGCAACTTTATTTTATAGCACCTTTCAACCAAAGACACTCAAACTGCTGATAAAAAGATGCTAAAAAGAGACATTAAGAAAAACAGATTAAGATTTTTAATAAGTGGAAGTGTATAAATATTGAAGACAAGAGGACTGAGGACTGAACCTTGGGGAACTCCAAGGTTCATATTCATCTATGATTCCATCAGACAGGCAGGTTTAAGATTTAAAACTTTCCTGGTTTTCTCTCCAGATGCTGACCACATGGTGTGATGGCTGACCTGACCCTGCGGTCCGTCTGATCGCCATTGATCCCAGTAGATCCCCGTAGATCCAGTCGCCTTCTGGTTGGGCAGCGAACCCTGGGATCAGCTTTCTCCCTACAGACTCTATTCCTTGATTGGCCAGTTGTCTGAAGAGACCCTTGGATTTGATTGGCCACCATGCTGAACGTCACAGGCGGGTTCTCGGTGAACCAGACCTCAGTGAGCTGTGAGAGGCCGTACGGAGACGACCGGCTGCCGCTGCTGGTTCTCTACATCGTGGTTCTGGTCGTCGGTCTTCCCGCCAACGTGCTGACTCTCTTCCTCACCTGGCAGCAGGTGCGCAGGAAGAACGTTCTTGGTGTTTACCTGTGGAGCCTGTCGTTGTGCGACCTGACCTACCTGTTCACGCTGCCGCTCTGGGCGGACTACGTCAACAACGGTCACGAATGGCGGTGGAGCTCGACGGTCTGCAAGCTGACGGGCTACATCTTCTTCACCAACATGTACATCAGCATCTTCCTGCTGTGCTGCATCTCCTGTGACCGGTACTGGGCGGTGGCCTACAGCCTGGAGTCCCGCGGTCAGCGGCGGCTGTGCCACGCCGTGGTCATCACGGTGGTCATCGTCCTGGTGGTGGCCGTGGGCCACACCGCCGTCTTCACCATGAGGGAGGGAAACGTTCAAGGCTTGAAGCGCTGCTTCGAGCCGAGCCAGAGGAGCGTCCAGGTGATGGGCTTCAGCTACGCCCGCTTTGTGATCGGCTTCCTGCTGCCGCTGCTGCTGCTGGTGGTCACCAACCGCTGCGTCTTAACCAACGTCCAGCGCAGCACGGGCCTCCACGGCGGCCAGAAGCGGCGGGTCCGGCGGCTGGCGGTGGCAGTGGTGCTGCTGTTCCTGGTCTGCTTCGGGCCGTACCACCTGATCCTGCTGGCCCGGGCCGTCATCACCCAGTTCCCCCAGCTGGTGGGCACGCCCTGCCTGTTTGAGGAGACCATGTACACGCCCTACACCATCTCCCTCGGCCTGTCCACCATCAACAGCGCTGTCAACCCCATTCTCTACGTCCTGTCCAGCAACAACATCCGCAAGGAGTGCCGCCGCGGACTCACGCAGATCTGCGCGTTGACGTGCCACCGACCGTCGACCAACAGCAGCCAAATCAAATCCTTGGAGCTGAACGCCGGAACCGACACTGAGAGACATCCGGTTGGACCAGAAGAGAACTTAGAGACCAGATAGAAACGGTTCCCTACTGGACTGATGAATCCACAGGCGGGTCTCTGGAGGCTAAAGGTTCACACCGGTCCTGTTCAGTCCGCTTTAACCCAACTGCAGTCCGTTTGTCAAGAAACTCTGGTTCGGTTGGTGAAGTGTGAACGCTAACTGACCTCGGTCTGGGCTTGCTTGAAATGAACTCTGGTTCGGTTTGAATGTGAACGCCAAGCGGAGCAGAGACCGCTCCAAAAGCAGGAAGTGGACTACAGCACAGGGCATTCTGGGCAAATACAACCAAAGCTAACATGCTAGCCTAGCG
The DNA here is from genome assembly GCA_903066825.1 of Alfaro cultratus. Taxonomy (NCBI): domain Eukaryota; kingdom Metazoa; phylum Chordata; class Actinopteri; order Cyprinodontiformes; family Poeciliidae; genus Alfaro; species Alfaro cultratus. Next base: position 111 of record CAEFZX010027654.1, on the reverse strand, counting down.
CTAGCAGCAGAAATGGCTCCTGGTCTTTAGCCAAAGACTAAAGAGAAATCCTCCAACACTAAAATCTGATCCTCCATCTTGTTTCCATCTGGTGAAGAAGGAAGTTGCTCT